>JAHWFP010181245.1:0-15681 GCA_023313725.1 Lithobius niger | reverse complement strand
ATAATAATAATAATAATAATAATAATAATAATAATAATAATAATAATGAATTTATTGCAGAAATGACTCGAAGTTTACTTAAAAACTTGTGTGAGTCTACAATATATATATATTAGTTTACAATCTTAACTCTACACATTATAAATTAGGACTTAAATATATACATATAGAAATTGTGCGACTTGTATTTATTGTTAGTTACAACACTTTTAAATTCAGTTTGTTAGTTAATTAAATGCTACTTAACATATCTTTTAAATTTCTTTTAAGTACTTCAAGGTTTTCAAACAATAACATATGCTTTGGTAAATTATTGAAAATGAAAGGTACATAGTAAGTCTTATTACTTTGTCCATATGTGTTATTCCATTTTGGTATTTTAAAGCTCTGTGTTTTCTTCCTCAGCCTATCTTGCTTGTGTAGATCATAATAATAATAATAATAATAATAATAATAATAATAATAATAATTGTATTTCAATTAGTTACAGTAGTAACCCTCGAAACTGTTTATACAACAGTTTGTGTGAGTTTTAAGACAAAGTTATAAAAGTAATAAAAAAAATAAATATAAATAAATAAAAAAAAATAATAAATAAATAATAAATCACACCACAGTACAACCTTCCCTCCCCATGTGGAGGATCACATTGTAGTCGATTTTAAAACATATAAGAATAATAATTACAAATTTTGACGTTATTTACAAAAGCTTTAAATATTATTATTTTTTAATTGTTAAGTAAATAATCTTGTAATCTTAATTTAAATTGTTGTTTATTTACACAAGTTAATAATATTTTAGGAATATCATTATGTTAGGTATGAAATATTCTCGTTTTCTTTTACCGTGTACATTTTTCCAAGCCGGTAATTTAAAACTATCTTTTATAGTTCTTGTTTTGCTTAAACTGGAAGGTCTTATTTTAAATCTATTACCAAAATAATATTTTATTAATATAACCAAAGTTTTAATTTGTCATATTTTCATAATTTTATTTTGTTTAAAAAGTGTTTCTGTTTGTACTTCATTTTTTTTTATTCCCAAACAACATTTTTATTAATTTGTTCTGTATTTTCTGCAATCTTTCCAATAAGTATTCTGATGCATGCCCATATATTTCAATACCATATCTAATTACACTTGATACCCACGCATCAAAAACTATTTTCTTCTGTTTCTTATTTAAAATTTCTCTTAATTTATAGACTTTTGGGCATAATCTCCGTAATTTTTTTTATTGTTTCTATTATATGATTTTTAAAAGACCAGTTTTTATCAATTTCCATTCCTAAATATTTCATTGTACATTGTTTTTCTAATTTAACACATTTATCACTACAAGAAAAGTTTTTATTTCCATATCTTAAGTTCGTGCAATTTCCATAATGTTTTATAATCCATTTATTTTTTTTATTTTCACTTTAGGAACAGTAATATCCATTTGTATTGTTTTTTCTTTACTTATAAATAGTTCATTTTCTATGTAGTAATCATTTATTACATTAAAGTCATGTTGTAAATTTTCTATCATTATCAATATCTACAATAATTATTATTTATAAATATTAACGCTGTATCATCAGCAAACATAAAAATGTTGGTTTTCTCTATAATTTTTGCAATATCATTTGTGTAAATTAAGTACAAAAGAGGTCCAAGTACTGAACCTTGCGGTATTCCATATTTACTTAAAATAGAGTAGCTAATTTTTTCTTTTACTTGAACAACAGTTTTTCTATCCTGCAAATAGCTTTTTATTAAATTATAAATTTTTCCTCTTAAGCCTAAATTATAACATTTCCTTAATAAAATTTTCTTATCGAAAGTATCAAAAGCCTTTTGTAAATCTATTAATAATAATAATAATAATAATAATAATAATAATAATAACTTTTTTATTCGGGGCAAGAGAAGTGGTCTCATTCAGGTTCGCCTCAACCTCAGTGTTCTGGTCTTAGGTCTCGTCTTTTAACCTGTTGGTCTCGGCCTCATCTCGAAATTCGTGATGCAAAACCGAGACCAAGACAAGTCTCTTCTCGTGCAAAACACTAGAACTAAGCGTAACTTAAAAGTAGTACTATAAGTAGCACATTTCTTTTTCTCTTTTGGGTGGTGTCTCAAATCCTTATGTTTACGTTAAAATTAGCATCAATAAGGTTAAGCAAGGTTGGATGTGATTAGGAGGAACTGCTTAAATAAACAAACTAGGGACACAATTGCTATTTCAACCAATCACACTTAGAGGGCACTACAGGTTCCACTTGTGAATTTCTGATCTCTCCGTGCCCTAGGTAAAAATTATTTCACATAACATATAAATACCTGTTACTCGGTAAATATTTGCTAATGCAAATGGTGGTCCTAATTACTAAAATATAGGCCTAATGGACATACTACTGCTGTGAGTCGGGGGGGAGGAGGGGAAAATATAGCCAGATATGAACCCTATCAGTCCCCCCTCCCCTTCAACCCTTGGTTTAAGAGACTAATGGATGATCAAGTGTGGAGCAAGAGCAATTAAAGTGTGTAACGAATTCGTGTTCGTTTCTCCTGTGCGATTTCTGAACGACGTAAGAAATAAATCTGGGCCCTTCCCTCACCTTCTCTTTGTCTCCACTCCACCAACAAACAGATAAAACCTTTCTTCTTAAGGAATGTCTTATGTCCTTTTACCCTACGGGACGGAAAGGGATTCTTTTCTTCTCTCCCTGAAGCACGTGCTTAGTAAAGTACCTCCATAAACTTGTCCACCAACATGTTTCAAGCGGTCTAATGCAGACACCGTGAGATGACCTCTCCTCCCAAATGGGCCTCTTTACGACTCTGTTACGGCTCGTTTTTCTAACCAGGCCCTAAATTCCTCCTGCTTGAGACACACACACACACACATACACACACACCACTTGGTATTTCGCCATGCAGCCTCGAGCGCCTTGTAGACTGTAAGAGGAAATGTTCTCTCACTGCGGATTTTGGAACATCTTCTGAGGAGTGTCGTTACATTGCAATTGCAACGTAGCTAGCTAGACATCGAAGGATGTAATGTACACCTAAACCAGATACAGTGGGGCAATCAACTTAGCCTATGCAAACATCTTGCTGACTCCCTCCCGGCCACTTCAAGAAAATTATTTTCCGACGAACATGTAACGTCTGTCAAAAGGCCCGTATTCCGAACGCTGACTCAAACTTCGAACTCAGATTGGAAACGAAGTGATAACTATTTAGTGTTGTTCATGATTCACTACCCAATTTCTTGCAAACGTGCCTACTCATACGAGATTCTGGTGGCGAATGGCACTAAATAATTACGACGTTATTTCAAATCTTATTTCAGGTTTGAGTAAACATTTGAAATTTGGGCCTCAGATTCTTGAGGGCCAATTGTTTTTTCTTTGTTAATTTGATTCGATTGACGAATTGCGAACACGTTTCAACCATAACCCACCGTACAATTTCTTATATCCACCCAAACCTGTTATATTGTCGTGCATACATATATGAAGAAAGCCCAATTTGTTCATTATCTAACTTGAAATTTACTTTAATGAAAGCGTAGTGAAAGCTGCAAAGGATAGTGGTGCTTAAGTAGACGTTTTAAACAAACTTTACGAGATGCCAACATTATCATGATTACATTACCTTACATCATCTGACTCACTTCGTAGTTGGCTTGCTTACGACATAAGCTGGCAAACCGGGCCGACTATCCCCACGAGGACTGGGTCCCTACGCAATGCCTGTCTGCCTATTTTGCCTACCTGTACGCACGTTTGGCAACTGGAAAGATTCTGGAAAGATTCTGGCAAGATTCTGGCAAGATTCTGGCAAGAACTGGTAAGATTCCAGTTTCTATCATGGTTTTAACTGTCTTGTCATAAAACCATTTTGGACCCAATACGATTACAGTTGCTTACTGGCAATTTAATTAGTTAATTGTGTAATGCCATTATACCACTCTGGTTAGAACTAGGGCAATATCTGATCACCTTCGAGCCTCTAACTTTTGGTTTCTTGGTTAATGAAAATATTCTTGGTAATGCTTAGTAATTATCCCAAGTAATTAGGCCTACTGAGGTAAATAAACAAAAGTCAAAGACCTAAAAGCACGTACTTTGTGGAAAGGGGCTGACAAAGAGCAAAGTTGCCTAAAAACTGTAAATCTAATATTACAACTGCACATGTCTTATCCAATTCTGTGTGTGTTTTGAGGATCTTGACGAATAAACCAAAGTTAGATATTAAGACGCGCTAAACTATGTAACTGACTGCGGAAAAATAAATAATTTCAAGATCTAGAGAATCTTTAAAAATAAAAGCAGCCAATTACGTGCACATTGACTGTTCAAGTAATAACACAACGATTTGGAAATACTTAGCAACTCGTCATTAGTTGACACTGCTGGAAAAAGCAGTCGATAAGAAAGAAAAAGTACTAGCTACTTAAAATGTAATTTAGATCCAACATGAACGGTCAATTATGTTGGACAAACTCAGAAAAAACGTAAAGAGATAGAATCACAGCCCACAAATCTCATGTAAAAATAAATGTAACCACCAATTCTTTTAATTCAGCACAGGATAACCACTGACTCGTCATCAGACCGGTTAAAAATTGGGCACATCCCAGACCTGGAGAAGACTACAATTCTGTTCACTGAAAAACCGTAAAGGTCTCTAACCAATTTCGAAATGTTGGTCATTTTATCGCAGACTCTACCAGTTAATGACCACTGCCAGAAACCAATAATATAACAACCTGATCTATCATAGTTCAAAATGCAGTAATCAACCAGGCCTCTCAAACTACGTCGTTTATCGACTAATCAATCACTCTCATAAATTTTCTGGCGTATATAATGGACGAAGGCCAACAGGCCGCTCTTGACAGTGAGTTTGTCTCCCACAACAGTTTCTGTTCCGGTTAAGAATGTTTGGTTTCTTTTTGGTTTTAATCTTGATTTTTTTATCTGTCCTTTGACATTACGTTAATTTCAGTGATTATTTAGTTATACGATGCTTTTAAAGCAGATACTTCATAATGGGGTAGCTCCGAATCGTTGTGTTTCGATGACTTGTGCATGTAACGGTTTCTTTTCTTTTAACAGACTGGGAAGAATTCATATTGACTGGGCGTGTTAACTCCTTTGAAAAATTTCAAAGTTTTAAAGAAGCCATAATTATGCTGAAAATTAAGTGCTTTTTGATGTTTCTGTTTTATGTTAATTAAAGAGGTCATATCTAGATAGGCAAAAGAAGTGCAAAACTCGATATTTTTTTTAATGTTTACAATGATTGTAACGCCGAATATTAACTGTTATTGACAAATTGTCAACATGACGCACCACAGTTTAGGCAAATACCCCCCCGTCCAAAAAAAATCAGGATTTGCCCTCCTTTTACCTTTTTTTTCTGCTGGATGATATTTCCTAAAACGGTCAGGCACAGTTTTTGCTAAATAAGTTACAACAAAAGTTGTCTCGGCTTACGAGAGTAACACACAAGGAAGAGAACTGCTATTTCAGTCAATCGCACATAGAGCACTAGGGAGTTCAACTTGGGATTTTCTGATAACTCCATATCCTAGGTAAAAATTAATTCTTTACTGAATGCGTACAGAATGCTTAGAAATTTTTATGTTTGCAAATCTAATTTTTAGGCTAATTACTCAAATATGGACGTAATCACACAAAGGTAGGCCTAATAGATCAAAAATAGGCCTAATCGCACTTACAAAGGTAGGCTAAGTACTCAAATATAGGCCTAATCACACAAAGGTAGGCCTGAGTTCTCAAATATAGGCCTAATTACACAACGGTAGGCTTAATTACTCAAATATAGGCTTAATCACACAATATAGGCCTAATTACACATGGCACCATTCATTAGAGTGCCAACATCTATCCCAAAGCCAACTCTTGGTTGCATCATTTATCTCCAAGTGTTGCAACGTCAGATGTTAATAAATTGTGAGCACTTGACACAGCAAATGACAAAGCTTCAGTCATGTACTAAAACAAGCATCGACAACACGCTAAGAGTTACCGGCTGGTAATATCCGTGTGATTTGCCTTTGCCATAGTCTAGTGTGTTTACAAGTCTTTCGTGTGCATTTATTTGGATAGCCTTGAGGTCATCACGGTTGTTTGCGCATTTCTGCATGATAAAGGCAACATAAATGTTTACTTGTTAAAAATCCTTCGGGATTTAGCCGTCAGCTTCATTGGGCTTATTGGTCGATCAAGGCGTAATTGGTTCAATTAGTTGTTTAGTTAATTTCGATCTCTTTCTGTTTAGCAACCTGATCTAATTGGATTGGTGAAGGGAAACTGATGCAAAGCCCTTGATTGTTGATAATGGGACTTAGCCAGTAGAAAAGTCCTTTTATGGTTAGCCTTACTACCTAATTTGAGCACTGTAATCAATTACTGCAGCTTCTCGACCTGAAACAATACCCAAACTCACAGAATTTAAAGAATTAATGAATTTTTAGTTTTAAGGCAGGAAGATACGTTTGCTTATAAACTGTACATGGGATTACTAGCTTTTAAATGTATGAAAGCATAATAAAGGTGGGAGTGAAATATGTCGATTAAGCGATCTAGCTGTTATTACACTGTCTGTGTGTCTCATATCTTGTTTTCTTTTTGCGTATCGTGCATGTTGTCCCACGTTAGCTATTTGTTTTGTCTTGTCTCGGTCTCGCGTCTCTATACAAGAGATTGAAATGCTTGTCTCTTACATGTCATCCCATGTTACCTTATTTGTTTTCTCGTGTCTCTTGTGTCTTTTTTAGGTCTCATACATCGTGAGGCATAAGACGGGGACTGGTCTCTTCCCTGGTTATCTCTTGCATGTTTTGTTGCATGTTTACCTAGTGCCTTATCTTAGTCGCATAGCTACTGCATACTGTCACATTGGTTTTTCTTCAGCTGGGTGCCACTGCAAGCCTTTATACTAAAGAAATGCATAAATCATTAGAAAATTGTTTATAGGTTAATGAAACATTGGGAGGTAGAAAGCCACAGGTTTGAAACTGAGATGCGGGTTAGGATTTACGTCGGCAGGCATTACCATTGCATACTAGTAGGCTTGCATTATGTACCATTTTGGAGACATTTTAAATAGCAAAGAACATACTGAACGAACCAAGTGAAGGAAAGTTTAACTCATTTTTTCCCTCTGATGCATAGAAAACAAAACCTCCTCTAAAGTGTGATGTCGTTTGGAGTGGGTTGTCTTGTGCCGCTGATGGCAATGAAACGGAATTGAAATGTAAATGAAGGCATGCTGATTGAATAGAGCCATCTGGTGACGAATCTAAGCCGCAGATTCAATTAAGACCGGGGATGCAAAGTCAACCACAAAGCGAGCATCTAGGGTTTGAACGCTGATTGCACGACCATTGTAAGGAATTATGGCTTAGAGCCAAGTTTAAAAAAAAATTAAAATAGTGATTCATTAGTAGTGATAAATGAAATCAGAGAAATCCATGGGTTTCTCCCCATAGTGCAAATAAGAAAAATATACCAAAATTTCAAAACAAATACCAAAACCAAAGAAAGCGTACAATTTATGCCAAATGGAGACAATAAATAAAGCAATGTGTGACAACTACGGTCTTGCTACATTACCAATCCCGACTTTGCAAACATGTACAACTCACTGAGAGCAATACCACCCAAAGGAACATTGTCATTAGCACAAAATCGACGATCTGCAATCTAAGAAAGAATGGTGAGTTTAGAGCTTTTTGCGAGTGTTTTCAGGTTTTCACTACAGCGCCCTCCAAAAAGAAGTTTTCGACCAACCCTGGTTACTTGAAACTTTTTTAACATAGTTTTAATGCGTAAGGACCTTCAAAACACCTTTTCGGAGGGCATGGTAGTGACAACCTGAAAACTCCCCAAAAGAGCTCAAAACTCCCCTTTTTTTAGAATGTACCATGGTGCCGTCTATTTTTTTTATTAAATTTGGTATTTAAGCTTTGTTGGACGTGGTAACAGACATACCAAAATTCATTAAAATCCGCCGAAGCAACTTGGAGATCTGTATCTGAGCTGAAACCATGCTATTAGTTTTTGGCTTGTTCTTGTTGACGCGACACGTATCTACTACACTCTCTACGGATCAACCTATTTTATCTATAAAGCTGGTTCTTAACTCATTTTACAGGTATTGCTCTGTAGATGTGCCTTTTCCAGGAGGCCTTTTCTAACTGGTCAAGTGGTTAGGGAGCTCTAAACGACCGGATTGATTGTTTTACGTTGTTTTAAACATTGGTAAAACAATGGTATTGGTATTACCACAGGGTCTCGTCGTATCGTGGCTTGCGTGAAACATGGATACAGAGTACACTGTGCATCCATGCAGTGCGTGAGCGATGAGACGACGAGTCCCTGTGCTACAGACGTAGATTAAAGAGTTTGTCATCAAAACAAGCTAATCTAAACTGCATGAAATGCAAAGTAGCACGAATTAGAAAACAAAAACGAACTCGTTTGATGCTTAAAGTAAGGTTAACTGATCCGAAGTCAAAACAGCAAAGGAACTCAAATAAACTTTCCTATAAGGTTTCAGATACCGCAGTGTTGCTGTAGCGTGTAGTCCACGTGAAACCATACTTCGGTATCCAACCATTATATACGTAATACAATTAAAGCCAGAGCTCAAATGTCAAAA
The DNA here is from genome assembly GCA_023313725.1 of Lithobius niger. Lineage (NCBI taxonomy): Eukaryota > Metazoa > Arthropoda > Chilopoda > Lithobiomorpha > Lithobiidae > Lithobius > Lithobius niger. Next base: position 6,996 of record JAHWFP010181245.1, on the reverse strand, counting down.
CGTTTTATCCCTAAACAAAGGAAGAATAATGTAAGGCTACACATGACTACATTCTTGGCTAAACGTGTTCTTCAGTCACGTTGTCTACTTTCTGTTCATCACCCTACTGATGATACATATACCATTTTTCAAGTTTGAATCATGTTTTCAAGAACTCGCACAAATCCTGAATTACATGTGGAGCTGTGCTAAGCACACTAAGACGGTTAGTTTTTAAACATTTTCCAGCGATATTGTTTAGCCAAGTAGAATGCAACAATCATTAACTGATCTATGGTGCGCAAAAGTAAAAGTGATAAAAACATTTGACTAGAGCAGCAAGGTTTTACATGGACTAAACAATACAGCAACACTGCAGTATCTGAAACCTTACAGAAAAGTTTGTGTTCCTTTAATGTTTCGACTTCAGTGAACCCACATTTTAAACAAGTGAATTAATACACAAAACACACATGTACATGTCAAATTGCACCGCATGGTCAATTTTCAAGCAGAATTTCTTTATTTCTCTGTTTAATCTCCAAGACACTGTGTTGTACATAATGTTCAGGCTCTTAGTATGTCAGTCAACCAGTACTGATTACCATTTTTGTTATCATTTTTTTCAGAATCCAGTATGCACAGCCAAGATGAGGACTACGACGAACCAGAAGCAAAAGCTCCTAAATACAGCAGTGGTAGTAGTACCTACCGATCACAGCACTTCGATAACTATCGACCAGCTCTTCCTCCTCCAGCAACTACCCCTGCTAGTGCCAACTACGCTGCAAGTATAACAGGAGGCTCTACTTACGGCAACGTCCATGGTAATGGGTCCCTATATGAAGCTGCGCCGTACCGGCCCCCTTCGACTACAAGCACCTACGCCAGCATCCATGGAAGTCGTATGGGGTCACTAGCTCGAGCGCCACACAGGCTTGAATACGGACCCAATGCAACCAAATTTTAATGATTGTAGTGGTTTAAATATTTAGAGTGAAATGAAACATTCCGGTAAGGATACGAATATAGTGGCAAGACATGGCAGACGAGACCTTGCCGCTTTGCACTAGGAGCAAAGACTTGTCACTGTGAAGCATATGTTGAGGATAGCGTGAAACCATGATGCATTCATGTGCATCTGAAATGAATATATTCCATGGTTGTCTTGACCTCTTAGGCCTCGTTTAATTTCCAAGACAGTTGCTGTGCTTTCCTAAAGCAAGCCATGTGAACTGTTGGGAAGGGGAATTGATAACGTACATCTAACATTGTTATTGATAGTGTTAACTTCGATTATAGGTGGCTTACGCCAGGATATCTGCTTTTGACTTTACAGGATGTGGAATTGTGCTCGGCTATCAACTGTAGAGGCTATATGTAGTGATTATTGCAAATGGTGAAGCTGGTGAAGATATATTGAATGATGAGATGTACACGCTATGACTGTGGGGTAAACAAAACTTATCAAGCTCTAACTCTCATAAGAGCACATAACAAATATGTGGTCAATGACTAGAATATTCTCCCTTCTTATTTGGACCATACGCATAGTACTGCAGCAACATAGTAATTCATATAGTAAGTTGTTTGTTTAGTTCATCACACTGAATACCCAGTTTTCAAGAGTTTAGAAACGGACCGAAATTTGAATATGAAAACATCACCTCTTCCATCTAGCAGGAACGCAGCTGATCCTTGACATGCCAATGTGTGGTTTTGAGTTTTAGAATTTGTAGTAGCCGATCTTACAAACAATAACTATTACCAATACAAAATCATTAACCTAGGAAATTATGTGATTTATAGACCAACGGAATACTGCGATACTTGACTTAAAAAGAGTAGCAAATATGGCTGATTAGAAAGTGTGGCCTTGGCGTTCAAACTGGGTTTGTATGGTCAGGAACCAAAAAAGCCTTTGGATTCTGCAGTTAAGTCACTGCCAATTACAATCGTGTACAGGTTTAGTTGTCTGAAAATAATAACGACAAACAATTAAAAAATATGAACTTAAATATGGATTATCAGGACAAGTGTGATTTTGTAGTGTTTGAATTTGTAATCATTCAGCATTGTGTGTTTGCACTGTACATGGAAGTATGAACTAACAATAATATCATGCAAGACCTAAGATTACGTGACAAGACTTAAAGGATTTTAAGACACACACCACAAAGAAACCATTTCGTTTTAGGCTTGTGTGGTTTACAAGCAGCACCCTTAGGCATGGAAAGTGAACTAAATGGTTTCTTAGCATCTAGCTTGGTCACTGAATAAATATCAACATCATCTTACATCTTTGCCTTACCAAGTGTGAACTACGAGGCGAGACTATTCAGGTGATGTAACTGTCAGTCAGCGCACTACAACTGAAGCAGTACCAAGCAGCAAACGATGAGTTGATGAACCCATGAACACATCTAAGTGCAAGATATATACGAAATCATTGTGCTTGTAATGTATAGTTATTTCCACTTACGCCTCCAGCGCAGCATAGGGTAAGCACCGTATGCGTGCAAATGCTATTGTCATAGACTGTAGTGAGTATAAAGACAAGAGAACTGCACACCATAGTACATTTTTTTTCAAATTAGGCCTAGAAAGTAAGGAAATATACAACATAGTGAGTTTGCTGACAGCTGAAAATGTTACAAATTGTATGTGTACATTTTGAAATATACGGTAAAAATATGTATGCAAGAATTAAAACACTTCATCTGTTAATGAACACGTGAGGGGGGGGGGAAGGCTTCAGAAAATTGTTCAAAGTATAAATGAAACATCCACAAATATGAAAGGTTAACTCTTGTTACAGGCAGAGTATAGTCTCCTAAAATGCTGATCATTAACCGAGGGGTTAATATATTCATGCATGCGTTATATTCTTGGGGGATGAACAGTAAAATGTATGGAGGACAATAAGTTTCAGTTTTGAACATATTCAATTATTTTATTTAAATCACTGTCAACCCTACATTGCACAGATTCGGTGTTATGACTGGTCTTATAGACTGTTCACATCGTTAATCCTATCTACTTGAATACAAACGACGTGCGAAACTGAAATTCTTCTCTACCGTATCGTAAAATTGATAATTCTAACAGAAGATAAACAGCGTATGCAGCAAATGTTTTTCTGAACTTTCACTGTTCGTTTTATTCAGCATGATTAATCCTTTTTTATTTGAATAAAGATTGTTTATTAACGGGAATTAACTGCACCACCTCCTCAATACCAGTACAGGAATAAATAGCTGAACGTTGGACTACAGCAACAGTTTCGCTGTTTGAAACGCGGCCCAATAGTTATCCAAAAATGGGGAAAAAATGCAGGCTTTATTAATTGTCGACATCCAACCCAAAGGGAGCCACACAACAACAATACGCATCATAAGGGATCATAGCTGCAATTCAGTGCTAATGGTCGGCTAGCTCAGGATTGCTATTACAGCTAATAGGCTGAGGCCAATATTAGTGCAAATTGGAATAACCCGTTTCGAGTCGTATACCAGTAATTCATGGCAGACAGATTTGGTCGCAAGACATTAAGAGTTGAAACCTATAAAAGTAGTGTTAAACTGCCATCTTTGTCGCTAGTAGCTGTTGCCGTTACTTTCTGGTTACAAAATAGTGACATACTGGCAACAGAGAGATGTCCTGTACAGTTGCCCAAGATTGAAACCGGCAGACCATTACCACGATTCAACTGAATCAATTTTGTCTCATGTTTACACCATTCAGTCGGGTATTTACCACTCACATGAAGCTACAGCCCACCACAAGGTCAAAATCTTGAAATAATGAAGTTTAAAGCCCATCCCTTAAATCACCGTTTTTCTGCTGCAAAAGGTAAAAGCTTGATACATTTAAGGAAGTAAGGTTTTATCCAAGGCAATTCAGAAAAGATCACTCCTGGATAGAAAACGAGGGGGGTCACTCTCTCCAGGAAGGCAGATGAGCCATCACGTCCTGTAGTTACGACGGTTTATATGGTTAGAAATTAGTTTTAACTGTAACTGGTGTAGGATTTTGGAGGAGTGACAATCAACAAACTAAATTTGTGAATAAATGAGAATAAAGGCATTTCGTCTTTGCTAGACTTAATCCAGATCACATAACGATTAATTGTGTGGCGCCTAAGCACAAGAGTTCCCGATTGTGAATCGTGCTGGATTTAAGAATGTTTGTGTGGTCAGAAATTAGTTGCATTATGTCGGACTTTGGGAAAGGCCATCTAATATAATCTAGATTTGTGAATAAATGAGAATATAAACATTGCGTTAATGCTACATTGAATCCAAATCACGTATGTGAATGATTGCATAATCACAGACTTTTCCTTGATGAAGAAAACTCCCTTCCTTGACAGAAGTAAAGTTAGAAAATAAGATTATAGTTTTTTTTTTCCCCCCCCCCCCCCGATTTTAGCCTAGTTAACTGCATATGCCCACGGGCGTTTCATACACACAACAAGAGTCTTCATCACGGTAAACCCTGCCTCTTGAGATGTTAAGATGATAAATTAAGTATTATGGGCTTCTAATTTATTACGTATTTCGTTTTGTTAAAATGTGTGAACGTGCTGTTGAATTTGATGGGCTAACAAAAACAAGTAGCATGTAATGTATTACAAAGGAAATCAATCCCCTTACATACTAAAATGATGCTTTAAAGAAAACTCCAAACTGGACAGTCATAACCAGTGAGGGCTTTGAGGGCTTTGATTTTGAGTTATTTGAAATAAACGGTAAATATATTACTAAAAACAATAATAAAGGTCAGCTTTTTATTAGTTTCCTTTTTGTATGTATTCAAGACTTTTTTTTCTTAATCAGGAAACTCCACAGCAGTAATAAAAAATCGTTACAGTATGCGACCACGATTTGCTGTCAAATCTCCACTTGGGAATGTATGAAAGTTGCAGAGGACTGCAGACATTGCTTAAACGTGAAATACTAGAATGGGGAATCTGGATCGCCCTATGGTATTTGACATATTGTCGCAGTATCTTAGGTTACAGGCATTAACACCTTTTCAGGAAACGTGGGAAATTTGTAAACTACTACAGGTCCATTTTATTTGAAAAATAAGGAAAATAAAGCCACTGAAATGGAATGTTTTCATACAGAAGATATTCCATTAAAACCCATTCAATTTATTCTTGTTTTAAGTTACAAGAAATTAATAAATTGCTTTGTTGTTGAAAGGTAGCTTAGTTTTTACAATTATTGTAAATCTAAGAACTCCGCTGCTTGTACTGCTTAATGTGTGGCATGTTGTAGGGTATTGGATTTTTGAGAATTCTTGTTATTTGTATTTCTATGTTGGAATTCCATGTACTTTTCTTTTGTTGGTTTGAGCAGCCTGTGTAATAAAAGTGTGAAATAAATGTGAAAATATATTATTAATTATTACCAATGTATCTTGGTATATTTTAAATGAGGCAACCATGCAAGACCAACTGACAAGATTGCCACCATGAAATTGAGCTGCTCATATACACACACAAACTGGTGACGGAAAAGAATGGCATCATCATCTGTTTAGGTCAGCTTCATTTGCTGCATCACTCACCTCTTGAGTTGCCCCAGTACACCAACGTTCAACTCTGTATAGCTCCGCGTACTACTGAATTTCGATTATCAGATGTGGGCAACTTAAGACTAGTTAATCCTGCAAGCAATCAGCAAGTAAAGCTATTTTGCAATCTTGCAGACAACCAGCATGTAAAACCACTTAACAATTCTGCAGACAACCAGGAAGACACCACTTAACATTGTGCAGAAACCAACACGTAAGACTCTTAAAGGTCCTTACTTGTGTAGTTTGGCGGTGAGTATTGGTTATTATTTACCTAGGCAGAACTATTGGCTTCTCCACGGCTCATCAAAACAGCAGTTAAGTACACAAGTGTTTACATCTAGAAAACCACATTGTTTTCAATGTCTCATGAACGCAAATCGACCACTCCATGTAAATTTGAACATCACATTCCAAACAACAAGTGTTGGATCAAAGAATGTAGAAATGGGTTTACAGTTGAACGTTTCAACACGCAATCATTGATGTTAAGCAGTTATTAGGCTTCCAAACGCTACATTGTGCTCGCTTTTCTTGTATTTTATCTAGTTCTGTGTGGGTTGGTACATACTTTGCAAGAATGGTTTGCGAGGAATTATTAACCTAGCATTTAGCTGTATAGTGATGACAGTAGCAGAACAAAGCATTATTCTTGTGCATAGAGTTCAGCCAACTCCATGCCAAAACTTGTCTTCATTGCACAATGAAATCATCAAGCAGTACAGAATAAGGTGCTTTTAAAAGGCTAGTCGTAAAGTCTATTAAGAATGCTATTTCACCTTATATAATTAAAATTTATTTAAATTTTTACAATTAATACTTAACTAATCTAAACCAACAAAAATGCAACTTTCAAGGCATGTGAACAAATAGTTCACCGTGGTTGGCAATTTGTTGATGAATATTCTTCTACTGAAAAAAACAAGATTTCGACTTTATGCGGAACAATACAACACAATAGGTAACTATGTACAGTATAACGGTGGTGTAGACCTGGTTGATAATAGGGGGTATAAATTTTTGATAGTGGCAGAGTAGTGTGATTATTGCTGATGCTGATCGTCATTTCAAAGGGGAGGGTATGAGGCGCCGTTTGGGACATAATTAAGTTACCTAAAATATATATAATATGGCGAATATATAAAAAATTTTGCGCATATATATAATATTTTGTCAAATATATAAATATTTTAACATATATAAAATTATGTTCCATATATAAAATATTTTACATATATAAAATATTTTACATATATAAATTTTTTCCATATATAAATTTTTTCCATATATAAATTATTTTCCATACATAAAATACTTTCCATATATAAAATGTTTTCCATATATTAAATACTTTCCATATATAAAATTTTTTCCATATATAAAATGTTTTCCATATATGCAATTTTTTCCATATATATGAAGTTTCCTCGTGCA
>JAHWFP010181242.1:0-25617 GCA_023313725.1 Lithobius niger | reverse complement strand
AAAAAAAACAGGCAGACAAAAAAGAACACGCATTAAGTTTTTGTCAACATTTGTTCTGACTTGCTAGTTAGCAGCCCGTCTGAACCAGTTGATAACCAGTACCAACGCTTCGAGGATCATTTTTTAGAGTTCCATTTGCGTGAAGGTCGGAGAAGCAGTTCTATCTCGTGTGTTCTTACTTTATAGAGCAGTGACACGACGTTGTATTATTGTATATAACTCTATGCTGGAGCCTTAATGGGTTAGCTGCAAGGGGCACTTCAGAGAGAAACAGAAGGGCGTCATACTGAAGCCGATGCTGTGAAGAGTGATTTCTTAGACCTAAAACGCGCGATTTTTGTTGTTAGAGAAAACAACGTTATTTTAAGCCTATAAGAAATCCGCTCTTCCGTTGTTTTTCCCTCCATTCTTATGTAGTGCACCTTGTAGTTATGCCCTCCAAAACCCATACTGGTGCCAATATGGCGGCAAATGTCACTGCTCTATAGGCCAAGACACTACCATTTGATTTTGCTCTGGCTCCCTGGGAACTCTCAGGAACATCGCTTTGTGTTTCTTTGTGACCTTCTTATTTTAATTGTGGTCTGAATAATTCGTAGAGGTCATCGGCTGTAATAGTTAATATATGTTTTTAATATAATTGCAAATATCTTTTAATTTCAATTAAAGATATCTATAATTCATTTATCTTCCAATCAATACAGATAGGTGCAATTGAATTAAAGATGTCTATAATTCAATTGCAGATGTCTTTAAATATGGCGAATTACCGATTAAGTTGCACTTAATTACAGGTACAACTGAGGTATTCATAAGTGGTACGTGTTTGCTGATATCTTTAAATGAATTACACATGTCTATAATTCAATTGCAGATATATGCAAATATTTTTTTTTATATCTTTCTAGTAAATATATCTGTAAATACGTACCGCTTATAGACACCTCTAATTCACATGCATATATCTGTAACTTATTTAAACATAGCTGTAAATACGTATCATTTATAAATATCTAATCCAGTTTCAGACATTCTAATTCACTTGTAGATACCTACAATTCGTTTAATTAATTGTGGGTATCTGTAATTCAGTTTCAAACATCGGCAATTCGGTTACAGATCTGTAATTCGTCATATTTAAAGATAACTTTAAATTGCAAATATCTCTAATTGAAATAAAGATATTTGCAGTTCACAATAAAAGCATGACTAGCTTGCCAAACTACGAGCTGGTCGTTTTTTCATTCACTACTTCTTTGTGATTGCATTCTAGCAATGGCAGGACAGAGGGAGGAGAAAAGGAAAGATAAGAAAAAGAAAAGAAAGAAGGCCCTCTGGGGTCGGTTTCGAGTTGTTTTATTGAGTGTTCCTCTGGATCCTTGTCTTATAAATAAGGAATATTGAGCATGAACCAGTCGTCATGGTTACCTGGTTTGGCTAGGGAGAATTAATATTTAACCTAAAGTCTTGTCCTCCAGTAGCGGATCCGAGTTCCATCTTTAGCGGTTGGGGCACAGTCAAGTTCCGGACCTAATTCAAGATTTCAAGAGTGGATGGGAGGGTGGGGAGGGTGGACGTCTAATTTCCAAAGCTCCCAAGAGTCTTTACCAATTTTAAGTCACTTAGAGTGCGCCCGCCCGGCCTTCTGCAAAGCACTTTCTCCATTTTTGACTTCTTTTAACCCGTAAATAAATTGTTATTATTTTTTGGCCCATCACGGAGTTAAAGCAGTAACTTAAAATAATCCGCTTTGCAGCTGATTTTTGGAGTCAGTTACTGTGAGTCAGTTACGCTCCCTCCCCCCCCTGGATTAGTGTCTTGCCCTCACCAACAAATCAACACTACGCAGGACAGCGTAAGTGTTGGTTCGTCCACACTGTCTTTTGCAATCGCAATGCACGTAAGGCATATAATGAATTGTGAAGAATTAAACAATTAAAGAAGTTAGGATTTAAAAAATAGATCGTAAAGACCTTGCTACCGGTTTTGGTGAGTCAGTTACTGTATTTTGTGTGTGTATGTGTGGGCGGGGGGGGGGGGGTCCAATACCACAGTACTGGATCAACATCTTTACCTCACTGTGTGCTTGAATTCCTCATCGTCTTGTACTTAGCTCTTGTATGTAATGTCAAGGATGGTTTTTATTGATGCACAGTTTTAAAGCCCATCGTGAAGGCTGGCGAATCTAAAAGTAAAGCTCTCCCATAATAGTGAAATGTGCAATTTAAATAATGCAGGTTCTCACGTAGGAAGAATCCACCTAAAGAGAAGCCGCCAAGTTTCCGAAAAAAGGGTCGGCCTTTGAAAGTAGTGATATCATTCAGCCAGGGAAAGACCGCCAAGGTTAATCCTATTAGCAAAGTTAATCTCACCTACCAATAGTTCGATAGTTAAATGAAAACTAGAGGATTGATTGAGCGGTAGCAATCTTCAAGTTTTTTCATTTAACTTTCGAACTATTATTAGGTGCGATTAACTTGGCTAATAGGATTAACCTTGACGGCCTTTCCCTGGTTAAATGATATCATTACTTTCAAAGGCCGATCCTTATTGATAACTTGGTGGCTTCTCTTATACCAGTTTTGGTTTTGGGTGGATATCACAACTTTTATAGAACTGTGACTGTACAAAGGATTACACAGTCTAATCGTCACTCGTACTTTTTTTTGTCTGGAGGGATTTTATGTCTATAAATTTTCTCATTCATAATTTTCACATTTGCCGTTGCCCAATTAGCCGTTACGGCAGCCAAATTGACACAGTTTGGTTTATTGTCTGCCCATGCTTCACATGCTTAAGTTTATTCAATCCCTTTTTTGAGTGCACTGCCCAACAAACTCTGATTTTAGTTCGCGTCGCTCACTCAATCAGCACATTCCCCTTCAGTTGCCCCTCCCGAGGTTAATGTTAATCATGCAGTGGAAATGGGCATTGCTCACTCATCACAATTAATCTCATCTACTTGGCCGATCGTCTACGTGGCGGCATCACACTAACATGTGTCTAGCGTAACCACCAAACTTGGTACATTACTAAGACATCTTCTTTGAAAAAAGTTGCTTTTTTCCTACTAGATTGGACCCTGAGCTCACGATCTGATTTTGTTTCCAACTCTTCTTGCAATGAAAGACTCCCAGTCTCTTAGTGGGATTTGTTGTTTTTGTGAGCCGTATATTAGATGCAAAGACATGGCCGAAGCCGCACGCCCTGTATCTAGTACCATATTACAGCAACATTTCATGACAACAATACAACTACATTTTCTCCTTTTTGCAGCAACTATGTATTCTGACAATTAACGAAACAACGCGCATATAACACTTAATCATGTTATAATAGACTGTTGGATGACAATACAAACAATGGTTACACTAAAAATTTTGCATTTACGCGCCATTTCAGAGCTACGTGCTTCTAGCTGCAACCCCCATTTTAGAAAAAAAGGCACTTCCCTGTACTACTCTTTACCTGTGTGTTAAAATTGAGATAGGTGAACTTTCCCTAACGAGTATAGACGTGTCTGTATACCCTATTAACATGGGAGCCCTGCCTTAGCTAGCCAGTAATACAAATCAACGTTATTATGAGGGTACTTTTTCTCCATAAAGAAGACGTTCCCACACTTTAATGTTAAAGTTTTCTTCGTTACTGGACCCAAGACACCTGATTCCAACGATTTTCAAACATTTCTACCGCATGGGGAATTGACACCATTAGGCTGAAATCAGGCAGCCTGTTATATAATCAGGTAGCCTGTTATTTAAAAGACAGTCTGTTATAGTGGCCGCCTTTCCACTTGGCGTGTGTCTACATCTACTTATTTGTACAGTAGTTGATTAGCGTAAATATACGCAATGAAGCTGCAATTGTTTTGATATTGTTTGTTACTAGCTGTTACACTTGCCCTTTTCCAATACGTAGCCTATACTCCGCCATGTCATCTTCCTTCACACTCGATCCCGTTTACGTTACTTCATGAAACCAAGTACAATGCAACAAGGTTGTTTGTTACATTGTAACAGTATTGTGCAATTTACAATGCAACAGGGAGTAAACTTTGTTGTTGACACATTGTTGCAGCATTGTTTCTACCGATTATTTAGTATCCCTCTTACTCGAGTTCTAGCAGATTACGATAGTAAGATATGTACATCTTTGGGCATAAAAAATGATCGCACTGTATCGCGGTTTAAGTAGCCCGCAACAATGCAAACATTGTTTTAAATAAGAACATATCAGTGAAGGCGGTAGGAATTCTCCATTGTTGATGCCAAAGAGTGGCATTGTTGAATGGCATTGTTTAAAGCCCCAGTATAACGAAAACGATCATTTTTTGTGCCCAAAGGTGTACCTCAATCTTTTTTAAATCTAAAGATGAAATCTTTCAGTTTTTATGCCACCCACCCTCTTTCCTCACATGATCGACAACTCATTGCCCAACGGATTGCCCAACGACAATGTCCAACGCATTGCCCAACGACTACGCATTGCCCAAGCCGGCATCAGTCGACTAGGATGTCACTTCCGCTATCATTCAGACTTGGCATCCATTCGACCCGGACAGTCAATACGGGGGCTTTAATCCCCTCCCTTCTCATTCTGTTTACAAACTAACGACCCTTTGATTGCTGGGAAGGGGGATGGGCTAATCCGATCCGGTTGGCACTGGGGCTTGGTCCATTTCCCCCGTCCAAATACCAAATAATTTAGTGGACTTGTTGCATCTGGAAACGAAGGAGTGGAGGAGGAGCGAGTTGCTGACCATTGGCTGCATAAACCATGACGACTCGTTTACGACTCTCACTCTACTCTCCTCTGTCCGGCCGACGTTCGATCGAAGCTTTATATACGCCCATCCATTGGAAAGCTGATCACACAGAGACACCCAAGCAACTCGTCGTAAAAACCCAAGACTTGATGGCTGTACTGGGAATGGGTATCACGTTTTTTTTGTCCGACAATCACGTTTTTTTTTGTTGCCTGGGCTTAAAGTAAGCAACAACACAGTCGTGACAACAGATGTTAAGACTTGTTATGTTATGCGTTCCAAGGCATGTTCAGGGGGTTAACACGAATCATGAAAATCGTGGTCTTGGGGAATGTCTGCTCGTTAATTCATAGTTTCTCAGCAACAATAACTAAGATGAAGCTAGACTTGGACAGCCGCATTTATTGACTAAAAGAGAAGCACTACTATTATCGTCTTTTCTGACTTCAGCTCTACTCCTTTTTTAAACATCTGAATTCTCAAACTTAATGTTCAATGCACGGTTTCCAACACTGTTTATATATGGTAGCTCATGCGTTCACGTTCGACCGAATTAAGTTTCTTAAAATTTTTGCGCACATTGGCTATTGGCATTGGCTATTGGGCTATTGCGCACATTGGTTTGCTTCGCTCACTCAATCATCGCATCCTGTGACTCATGTCACCCACTCCACCGCTAATACTCCCCTTCCCCCTTTCTTTGATCACTTCTATTATATTCTTCCATGTTCATGATAATGCTAGCGGAACTAAATAAGGCTCAAGACTGTCTCGAAGCTGCTCTTTCGAAAAGCATGCTGTCCTGAGACGCTTCCCCGCACTGCTTCCCTTCTTCCAGACGTGCGGTGCCATTGGTTCTTACTTAACTCTTAAGAGTAGTTCTAAGAAGTAGTAGTCTTGATTTATACGATCTTATGTAGATGTAGACATATCAAGAGCAACATAAAGGAGGGTCCATAGGGCTGAACGGAGTGACGTGATCATATGTTTATTTGGTGTATTTCATTTTATGAATGTAATGCTTCTTTTTTAGGGCAGTTTGCTTTCATGCTTTCATTTGGTAAATTATACGTAAAAAATTAACTGCATCATATACTTCAGCAGGACCGTAAATGGGTGATACTGAGGAGGGCTCGGATGTGGGCATTTTTCTAAACAAAGAGGATGGGCAACACCCCCCTTGCCTCCATTGGGTGCACACAACAGATTGTTAGTGGTTAGTACTAATTTACTCAACATAGGGTGCTATAGACCACGAAAGGTTTAAAATGTCACTCTTTTAAGTTTTCATGAGATAGTTTTATAAATATTTTATCATCTCGTTTATGATTTTCGGAATACGAAAAGTTGTCATAGATTTATTTACTAACAAGGGAGCCTTGGGGGTCCTTGGGTGGTATTTCGTGGGGGTTCCAAGGCTCGTCCGATTTGTACTACTAAGAATAACTTGTTCCAAACTTCATGCTTTTCGCTTGATATGCATGGGTTTGTTGATTAACAGCTGTAGGATTAAAAAATTCGAAATAAATTCGAAAAAGTGTAATTTCTTCCGTAACAATTGGTCAATTTACGGCAAATTCTAGCTCAGCAATACTTTGGAGGGGGGGGGGGGGTTCAAGCGATGTACCAAATTTCATTCCAATCCGACCTTTCGTTTGGGTCCACCCGGACTAAAGCGCAACCAACCAGCATTTTGCAATTTGGTTTCTGTTGCATGCTACGCTATTTGCTCACTTCGCTCGCTCCGCTCCGCTAATTAAAAAGCGAACTAAGTTGAACATCATCCCCGTAAAGAAAAATAATGGTTGATATCAGCTTTGAAAGAATCTAGTTTACGAAGGGGGAAATCTCCGGGGATTTAAAACTTGATTGGAAAAAAAGATTTAAAAGAATGTGTCCCCTACAAACCGTCCAAGCCAGGCCCATTTCATTAAAAAAGTTACAGTAAAAAAAAAGGCCGCTTTAAAAACATGTGGTTTTCTCTCCACCCGCATCAGTGTCCCTTTCCCCGCAATCAACACCATGCTAAAAGGCATCTTAACTTTCCTGTATGCATCTTGTTATGGCCTTGGAGAGATGGTTCGGGCTAAACGGAAGTGTGGGCAATGTCGGATGATCCAGAGCTTCTTGGTACTAATCGACGTCATCAAATAAAATGAGAGCCCATTAGAAAAGATGAGAACACATGTCTATAGATTCCTTGTCAAAAAAAAATGGGAGAGAAACTTGTTCGGCATAAAGACACCCTTTGGTTTTAAAAGTAAGAAACTTTTTCAAAATTATGTGGAACCCAGGATTACCATATGTATTTTTTTTTATGCTTTTCTTTAAATTTCCGACGAAAACGATCATCTCCGGTTTTTTAAAGAATTTTTTCTCGATTTTTTCGAATTTTTTTTTCACGAAAAACCCCTTTGGCATTTTCGAGGATCACATCTTTTTTTACATTTGCTTGTTTGACTTGTTAAATAGAGTGTGTACTGATTAGAGGCCAGAAATTTGTCCCCAAAATTGTCTAAAATTCACAAGCTTCCTTCGACCCTGCAGGGAAAGCTCCAGTGCTCCCCAAGACCCGTTCATGGAACGATAAGGGGCACAAATTATTTGTAGGAAACGGGCTACAGAAAATCGTGCCAGAACTCCTGTAACTCCTTATCTTAATTCAAGTCAGTCTGGTAAACGGTAAACGAACAGGCATTTTTCATCTCAGTTTAGTCCCCTAAATGGACGTTCTTCTATAAAAACATAATTGCTAAATTTTGTAAATATTTGATAGTGTTTGGACCCCAAACACAGGCACAAACTTTTTTTTGGGTTGGTCGGTTACCTTTTTTACCCCATTGTGGTAACCTTGGTGGAAACCAGCTGTTTTCTGCAACTAACACCATCATTTTTATTCGTAAAGATTGATGAATTGTTTCTCACATCTACAAGTTGAACATTTTGAAAGCATAATTCATTACTATTTTTTAATTCAGGTTTTTTTACATTGTATGGAAAATACGTGATATTTCCCACAAATTACTAAAAATTGGTGGAAACACACAGGGAGCGTTCTAACCGGGAAATCTTTCTAGTTTTTGCGTGCTTAGGGATCGGTCATTATTTATCTTTGGGAGGGGAGTCTTTAGGGCCGTCAAGGAAGGGTCACAGAATAAAATAACCTCTGACAAAACTGGAGGAAAAAAATCATTTTGGACATCAGAAATGTCACTTTCAGCACTCACACATTTATAAAACCGCCGTAGCTTCTGGGGGTGGGAGATAGCCCCCCCCCCCCCCCCCCGTCTCCAATCATGTAAGGTTTTATAAGAATTTGACGTTATTCATAGTGTCATCCAGTGAATAGGTTTTTTAAAGACCAGTTTATAAAAATGTGTTTGCGACATGGCGTATTTTTCATGTTATGTTGATGTTATGAAGGGCATGGACATGCTGACTCGAAGTGCTATTTAGTAGTGATAATAAACATCTCTTACATCAAAAGTTATTCTACCATCACGAATCTCGGTCTAAAGGTGGTTTAAAGAACACTTCTTTTTAAGAACACACTTTAAGTCACGGCTTTTTTTCCAAACAATTGGGTGCCTGTCGATGCAAAATGTCCTTTTTTAATTAGTCCACAGGAAATCATCTACACTTATATTGAAAAAGCATAAGAAGCACTTAATTTTTACTTTAGGGGTCAGAATGTTTTTTGGTAGGGGTGGTCATTTTTTTTCAGGGTATTGGGAGGGCAGTCATCGAAAATTTGGAGTCACATTTTCAATTCCTCCATCTCCCAGACATAAATAATGGCCGGTCCCTTGATCTTACAGAATAAATGTGGTTATTATTTTGTACAGGAGACAGCTTTGAGCATAACGTTATTTTTGTTTCCTCCCTAACGTCTTTCCTATGGCCATTGTTCCAATAGCCTTGATGCTCGGAAAGCTGGTAATGTTACATTTCATGCTAACATAACATCTACTTAGCGAATGTTGTGGTGACTTTGTAAGGAAGGAACTTGACCGAATAACACGCACTGCTTTCGTGTTATGTGGGGCTGTCGTTAATTCTGGTTTTGTTTTTAAAGCTACACGCTGAATACCTCGAATGTTTTCATCATTTCATTTTGTGCCTCAAACCGTTAGAATTTCAGATGAGTGTAGCCGCATTGTTTAACCAAAAAGTGTTTGTATTTGCCAAGATCTTCATTAAACGTGTGTGCCTCTCATTTTGTTGACATACTTTGTTTGTTTCAAATTCGTTTATTTACTGAGCTGGAAAGGTTGGAAGTCAGACAGTTATTGTCTTAATAAACCAAAAGTTAAAGCAAATAATGCGTATATCACGACGCAACTGTAGCAAAAGTTGAAATCAAGCGAGAAACCTTATAATAATAAGGTTTATTTGCCAGATAACAGCAAAAACGCACAGGTGGCGTTTTATTAAACCACGTATACCTACCCACGAATTAATTTACGAGGTCATACACAATTATACAACAGGAGTAGGTATACAGAGCAATCTTCTTGGCAGTTAAATTATAATAAAGATAATAAATCACATTTGTTTAGCTTTGTCTTGAAGAATTGAATGGATGGGAACATAACAACGTCATCAGGACATGCATTCCACATGTTTATCAATCGGTTTGCAAAGAAGTATTTTCTGCAATTTAGCCTAAATGGTTTTTTTAATTTAAAAAAAAAACCAAATTGATGGGTTGTAATCCAATAAACCGTGTAGTAGACAATAATATATAAATACCAAGTCTGCCTTTGCCCCCGTAATTCTAATGAATCCATATTGAGCATTTTTAATCTTGCCAAGGTATTTAGTGTATTTTCGCTGGACTTTTTCAATCCTATCTATTTCCCATTGGAGGAATGGTGACCACACAGGGCTTCCATATTCAACAATAGGGCGTAGTATGCCTTAAAGACCCAGATCGGTGTTGAGACATCTCTCGAAGTAAAACAGCGCGTAATTATTGCAGCACGTTGCGTGGCTATTTAATAATAGCATTACAGTGATCAGTTGATTTATGATCGGAAGTAAACCACACACCCATATCCTTAACTTTGATAAGATATTGTAAATTTGATTCTGATATTGAGTAATCATTCAACGGGTTTTTATTACCCATGTGAAAAACCTTACATTTACTGTCAGGTATGGGCAGCTGCCAAGAATTCGACCTATTTGTTAACACGCCAAGTCCATTTAACAGGGTATAAGAGTTTGAATGTTGTCTTAGAGTTGAATGTAATTTAACGTCGTCAGCAAATTTGTTTAATTTCACATTTTCCGACTTTGGGCATAAGTCAATAAAAAAAAATTTGAATAGGATTGGACCCAACACAGTTCCCTGTGGTAACCCAATATTAACTGGAACAACATGGGATTCCAACATGGGATTCCACCAACTACCACACGATGTCTGCGGCCCACAAGGAAGTCTGAAAACCTACAGTGAAACCTACATTTTCAAGCAGACGGGTATCCCATGACAGGGAAAAAACTGGCAAGTCACATAGAAAGGCACTAATTTTAATTTTCAGCCAATACCACATTTTCTGTCCTTGTTCACAATAAAAATCACAGTAAAAAAGGAGCAAAAACACCCCAATGTTAGTCTCCTCCATCTTGAAAAGTGACGTGTAAAAATGTTCTCACTTTTTGACGTCACTTTTCAAGATGAAGGAGACTGTTTGACATTGGGTTGGTTTTGCTTCTTTTTTAGTGTGATTTTTATTGTGAACAAGGCCAGAAAATGTGGTATTGGCTGGAAATTAAAATTAGTGCCTTTCTATGTGACTTGCGAGTTTTTTCCCTATCAGGGGGTACCCGTCTGCTTAAACCTCATAATTCGCAAATTACTTCGTTGGCTACATTTACAAGTTTCGTCAATATTTTTGTGTGGACCACAGAGTCGAATGTTTTTGCGAAATTGACCAACAGTATATCGACTGGGAAACCCTCATCGAGTGACCTGATCCAGTCATTTACCAACAGTTGGAGGGTAGTTGACCGTCCTGGTGTAAAACCGAACTGGTCATTAGAAATTATTTCATGCTTACTAAGAAATTGTTACATTTCATTTCTAATGATCCTTTCCATGATTTTACATGGAACGCAAGTGAGTGATATTGATCGGTAATTTTGTAGATCAGAAGCATCGCTTTTAAAAAAAAAAAAAACTGGGATTACACCTGCTTCCTTTCAGCATGCTGGGAGTTTTCCAGACTGCATGGAACATTGAAATATTCATAACAATGGAAACGCAACTTCATCTCTCAATTCCTTGTAAAAGAAAGCAGAGAAAACATCAGGTCCCACAGCATGACTGTTTTTTGTTGTATTCACAGCGGCAGTTATTTTATTAAGAACAAAAGTAATATTTTCTATCGAACTCATAGTTTTGTTTATGTCAAAAACTGGGATTTTTCTATCATCACGCGCAAAATTCCAGAGAATAATGCTGCAGGTCTTAGAATCGGGATATACACTTCGATGTAGTCGATATTCGTCCGAAGAAAGACCTAAGATACACTATATATAAAAAGAAAGCGCCATCTCTGGTTGATGCAGAAACCGTGGAATACACCAACAACTGCAAATAGCTGTGCGACCTAGCCTTATTTGTAATTCAGAGTTTAAAGGATAAATAGGGCATTGAATATCAGTTGTATATGACATTGAACCCCATTGAATATTCCTACAAGAACAACAAAAATTCATTGCATTTTACAAAATTTAGCAGAACTTGCATAAACAAGCACCAATGAGAACTTCCATCTTTTCCCTGTAGGGTCCTTTTTATTACTGACAATGGTGTGAGCGTCAGGTTTGGCGGAATTGAGCAATGTCAATCGTGCAAGCCATGCTTAAGCTGCCGTTGTTGTTCTTGTTTGTTTTTAGGGAGCACGAACCCAAACTGGCTTAAACTGTTGGCTCTTGCGTTTGTTTTTTTAGGGAGCACGAACCCAAACTGTGTTATCTTCCCCATGACGATGCGCGGGACAGTTACCTTAAAGCAACATACCGCCTGCCTCACCTACCGCCTGC
This sequence comes from Lithobius niger, assembly GCA_023313725.1. Taxonomy (NCBI): domain Eukaryota; kingdom Metazoa; phylum Arthropoda; class Chilopoda; order Lithobiomorpha; family Lithobiidae; genus Lithobius; species Lithobius niger. The sequence goes on along the minus strand of JAHWFP010181242.1, from coordinate 13,796 downwards.
CTCACAACACCCACGTGACGATCACATCCGCGTATTTACCACAGCTAAGGTCAACTGAGACGGTAGCTTCGTTCCTAGCAGCGATAAACGTAGCTACTGTCTCAGTTCGCATTGTGCGTTATAGTCCAGCCAGCGTGAACCCATTGATTGTGTCGTCACAAACCGGAATGATTCTTGTATTTTAAAATCACAATTTACAATTTTCTAGACTAGTATCTTGTAATTTTGCTTTCGGCGATCTATTGGAATAATTAATTTTAATTTTTACCGCATTAGTGTATTAGATTTTAAATCTCATGGTAATTATTAGAAATTAGTAGATGTACACACAGAGATGAAACGTCATGATTATTGTACGCGCGCAATGCATCATTTAGTGACGGGTCGTTAGTAAATAAAGTTCCATTATATTCAACAGAAAATCTCCTAGACGCCACATTTAAAAAAGGCATTTTAGCAAGGGAAAGACTAACGGTAAGGAAATAGACCTTTGGGGCCGTCCTTGATGTGGAGGATCGAGAAAAATGGCGCTGGGAGGTATATCCCTTTAAACTTATAAAGGGTTAAAGGGTTTAACGAGCGTTAACCACTCCTGGTCATCTGCCCGAAGCCCTAAGGCCCTATGTCTGCAACAGCCAGATATATCGGCTGTCAACTTATATATCGGCTGTCAACAATGAAGTTTAAGTCTAACAATTATTGCCACACTTTTGTCATTGTTATTGTTTAAACGTCTCTGACACGTAACCGGAAGAGTTGCAACAATGTCCCAAATAAGTAAACGTTGGACAGTTTCGTTAGGCATTGTTGTGCTTGATGTTCGTGCATTCAATCAAAGGTATCCCCTTTTAACCTATTCGGAGTTTATTGTTGTAACAGCTTAAGAACAGGTGGTGCAACAATGGGCAAAATACGTATTCGTGTAGGCTTATTCATGACATTGTTTCGCCAACTAATGTTATACTATGACAACACTCAACTCACAATAAATTAAAAGTGGACACTTTGGAACAATGAAAATGACAGCCAAATCACTGAAAAATGCTTCAACAATTTCTGTGACGTCATGCTTTGCCAACATCGTGAAGACGTGCAAGGACACCATTTTTACTACAAAGATTTAGTGGAATTCGTCGTCGGACAGATAACCCAGTTTGGCTTCGTGCACCCTAAAAGCAAAAACAAAACAGTATGAAGAACGTAAAATACAATGAAATCGCTAAAAAGCTATGTCAGAACCGATTAGAATATGATATTAAATCACTTATTGCGATACTTTTGAAAAAAATGGGCTAGTTTAACTAATTCAAAGGACAGTTTTTATCGAATGCAGTCCTCGGAGTTAGAAAACATCCTCGGTGGCCAGCTGCCTCGGATGAATTTCTACCGCCTTGCACAGCATTCGATAAAAACTGTCCTCTAAGCCGCTTTCACCGACCCATTTAGCAAAAGTGTTGCAGTAACTATTACTTGGTAAAAACGAATCATCACCCAGCAAACTAAAGTTAAAGATACATTTCTCCCAGTTGGCTTTCGTATATGGGTCAGTTTTGGAGCATTCAGACGCGTGTGTATGTTGCAGAAACATTTCCCTCTTTTTCCCCTCATGAGAAAAGGTTTTGCTACATGTACTCGAACATATGTAAATATTGCAAAAGCTATTACGTGCAGGATGCTCAAATATACTGAGGAGGTATGTCCTTTAAATGTTTTGAGCTTCCATCTTTAGTGGAGATGAACGTATAGTTTCATGTGATTAGCTGTTTCCACAGGGAATTCTGCGGGCCGAATCAACAACGCCTATCGTCTTTCAGTCGTCTTCGTATGTTTGACATTCAGGACAGAAAATTGATGTCTTGGGGAAGAAAAAGTGTCATATTTACGCAGGTTGGTCGTGTTATTCGATCCTGCACTATGTTTGGTTAGAATCCACCTCTCCGTGACACCATTTTTTTTTATTATTCTGCCTCACATACCCCAAACTACTAACCCGAGTTGATCGGCTGGTAGAAGATTGTGTGTATTTAAGCGATGGTAGATATGTTTCGACACCAGAGCGAGATTGTGAGAACATCGCCCACGATTGACGATGAAGCATTGGACCGAATGAATTATGTTAAGCAGAACTTTATACTTCACATTTTAAACCAAATCCTCTGGTCTTTATGAATATAAATTAGCAAATGCTCATGCTTAAATAATGAGTGAGTATTAGCGTGTACTTCTGAACTCTGAGCACGTTTCTCCTTGGATGTATGAATAACAAGAAGAAAATGTTCAGAAATTAGAGCAAGTTTAAACCGCAAATGTAAGTCTGCTCAGTAGTTGATTCATCTTCGACATGGTTCAAGTTCTTCTAAACCTTCGCCGTAGAAAAGTGCACAACAGCTGGACAGAATCAGATATTATGGACAACAAAACTCGACAGAATATCAGAATATCATGAGCATTTTATGGGGATGAGTGAAGAGAATACGGGTGGGACATTTACATAAAAAAACGGATGCATGGTATTTCTGGGCGATACGGCAGATCCCGAATTTCTGTCAGGTATGGGAGCTGAACTGAATGTTAATCATACTAACCTACTGTTTGTAACCCTTAAGTATAAAATAAATAAAGAATAAATCACATGGTAAAGGGCAAACGACGCAAACAGTCTGCATTAAAGCCTGACCCTGTAAGAACACAAGATACACTAATATGAGAAAGAAAGAAACACAATTGCGCCGAGTGGGACTCAAACCCAGGACTTCCTGCTTACTATGATTTGAAGATTGGTGCGGAGATTCTCTCTCCCTCTTGCTCTGGAAGCTCAGATTCTTCATGTCGCTGATTGGTTCAAGACCTGACAAATGCCGCTTTCAGTTCATAAAATCTCCGCCTTCCATGTTGGAGTTCATAAAAGTGGTAACCTTTGTTCTCTGATCCAGTCTCCAATTCGTTCCACCACTGACATGTGTGACCTTGGGGTCTGATTTTCAGGTTACCGGAAATCGTCCCTTCACTGCAGGAAAATATGTGCCTTACCTTATTCTAGATCAGCCATTGTACAGCGTTGTTTTATCTCTTGCGACATACCTACTAAGGTTTGGACGTAAGGTCTTCGTGCGTCTTATCCTTGAATATGCTACTCCAGTTTGGTCTCCTTACCTGGTTGGCGATATCGACCGAAGTCCAGCGCCGTTTTACGAAAAGTCTACCTGGGTTTAGAAACCTCGTGTATGGCAAACGTCTGCGCCGAACTGACCTGGAGTTGTTGGAGCTCCGCCGACTTTGGTTCGATCTAATCTTGGTCTTTAAGATTCTCAGGGGGCTTATCAGGGTTGATCTCCCATTCTTTGATTTTGTACCTCGCTTGAGATGCAGCCGGTGTCATGACTGGAAATAGTTTTCCCCGTATCACATTTGAGTTGTCGTCGAAACTTCTTATCAGTCCCGGTTGTTCCGATCTGGAACGGCCTTAGCAAGAAGACTGTTGGGTCTTCCACCCTTGCCGGGTTTCGCGGACTTCACCGTAAGGAACCCCTTGTGAGTCATTTGAAGCGCCCTTTATGATTACTGAACTTCTTGATCAACTTTTCACCATTTCGTAGTCTATGAGCAGTGTTAGAGGGTCCACTTCTGTTACCCTTCTACGTCTGTGATACATTTATTTATTTATTTATTTATTCACTACGCCAGGCACTCTCAGCACTGTGCTACCGGGGTGCACCTTGGCTAGCACAGCTGGAACCTGTAGCCTGGGTCCGCCCCGACAGCACAGTGGTTAGAACTCCCGGCCTAGTATATGGGAAGTCTTGGGTTCCAGTCCCAGTCGGGGCAGTTGTCTTTTCTTTCTTATCTTTAGTGTGTCAGTCTTTAATGTTTCTCTGAATAATAAAGAAGTCTAACTTGTTGATTAAAATTCCCGTAATCAAGAAGTTGCTTCACAGCCAAGCTCGTCATCAACCACCTTCTGTCCATGCTGCTACTTTGCGTTTGAATGCTTCGCAAAAAGGGGCAAATGCTTTAATCTATTCATTGGCAAAACAGTTACGGCTAGCAACGAGATTTTGGCATGCGAGCTGAGGTGCACGTGTGTTAGGGCAGACAGGTTCACGCAACGACTCGCAACTTATATTTTCACACACACTAGCTTTTGCGTATGGTTTACACTAAATTCGATGGTTGCCTCTCGGCTTTAGCGGAGTGTATGGCTTTCAATTTATCTATACAGCATAGTAACTGTGGCAATAATGCAGACGGAAATCCTCTCCTCGTGGCTCGAGACACGAAGTATGATGCCACAGACATGAGGTCGTCGATTTATAACAAGAAAACAGTACAAAATTGCGGACTGATCTCTGAATGCAAGCGTTTGATGGTTTGTGTTCGATTCTACAAACCTAAAATGCCCGCCATGTTAGATTAGGAAATCTCACTGCGGGTAGGCGTTATCTACCGTGACTTGACGCTGACGCTGGTTTTTCTTTGAGAATAGGAAAATGTAGAAAACGGAGAGAAATGATGACAATAATGTAGCAGTGTTTTCAATTATTGTTGTAGTTGTTCTTTACTTGTGTTGTTATTTAAAATACATTTTATTGTTACTGGAAACATCGTAAATAAATAGCGATGGGCTAGCAAATAGCTTTTGCCGAGCGATAAGGCCTTCTTGCATAAATGTATCCTTACTGTAAGTATCAATATCAGATGGTTTTTTTTTCCTTCGCTGAAAAACAAAATAAAAAATATCTTACGTGTAGTACAGTCAACGTCCGAAACTACGCTGAACAGTTTTTAGATTTAAGGCCTCTCTAGACTGAAGACAACTTCGTGCGAAGCGATGCGTTACTACGTGTCTACAAGGTCAAAATTGCTGCAATCGTACGGTTCATGTTGTGTTTAAGCACTAATACTGAAGTATTTTTTGTACCATACTGCGACACCGGTCAGCCGCGATCAGCCAGTCTGGTTAGGGCTTTACAATTACGCCTAACGGATATGGAGGGGAATGAAATAGGACGCACGTGGCAATTTGCGCAAGCCAACAGTGCTACTCTGCGTTTTAAGTATTTATCTGCCAGCACAAACACTAAACGTTGCATATTTATTTATTCAAAAGAGACATGGTTATCATTTAGTTGTTGCTGCGATGGCGACCAATACAAATTTTAATTACTATTTTTTGCTACAGCGGCGGCACCCCCCTTCAGTGTATCAGGGGTGCCGTGGCCCCCTCGGACTCCTCTGGTTACCATACTCCTGGCTAAAACGCCGGTGTCATATAACCAATCACAAATGGGTGGCCATTTGATTTTTTTGTAAATTGACTAAATTGTTTAAGCAAAGTTGGGTTTCGTTGTACATTACTCATTTTCTGGTTTAAAAAATGTAAGCCGTCTGGTTATAGGTTTTAGTGTGAAATTAGACAGGTACAGCTGGGTAGTAACCTATTTTTAGGATCGACCCAAGTATGATCGTATATACGCAAGTATTTAGTTTCTTCTTGAACGTTACGGTAACAGTGGAGCGGAAAGTGTTTTTTATTTTATTTTTTTAGGTCTATAGCTGCAACCTGTTTTAGTTTGATAAAGAAGAATCGTTTGCCGTTAACAAAAAAGGCCAGCTGCGCCTCTTTCAATGTATCGGGCTATTAATTTCCGCTGCACAGGAAGCCTCAGGGCCATCCTGCCTTGGATCAGAGTTGCGTGTGTTTGAAGTTTTGTGCAGGCTTGTAAACAAAGTCTGGTGCTTTGTTTGCCGTGTCGTGGCCACTTCTGGTTTGCCATTGGAGGGATCAAATTCATCTTTTGTGTAATACTCACGCCTAGATTCTTGATTAACAATTCAAGTACCCTCATCGAGTGGTTGGTTTAATGATGCCAACAACGCTAAAGTTAAGTGGAAAATTTTAAAGTTCTTCAAAATATGCTGTGATTAACGCCCAAACAACTGAATTCTTTTTAAAGGCTACTACAAATTAATTAAGTGGTTCTCAGGAGCGCACGCGTGGTGTTTTCTTAGCGCATGAAACGTTTTTTATGACATTGTCTAAAAAAAAATTACGATCACGCATCAGCACTTTCACCAACTATATCCTGGAGCCGATGACCTTATCATCTCTTTGCTCCAATCACATGATCACCTCGAAAAAATTCTAAGGGTCATTCAGAGGTATGTCACAACGAAAAATTTGATACTGAAAAATGATTTTTATCAAGCGTACAACTTTTGGACACTGATCCTGGAATTAAAACATCGATATTGTATTCCATAACAAAATGTAAGCTACTGATTTCGGTTCATTTGGTAAAAAAAAAAGCCATTGCCCGTATCTGAAAAATCACGAATAAAACGTTAAAAAGAAAACACCGCCCTCTCGCATCATTTTTTTTAGTACCACTCAAGAGAACCACTTAATTAATTTTTAGCGGCTTAACAAATTTTTACCTACGAGTTAGTCGTAAAGCCCGTCGTGAAGATTGGCGAATCTAGAAGTAAAGTTACCCCATAATAGTGAAATGTGTAATTTTAATAATGAAGGTTTTTACCTGTAGGAAGAATTCGGGAGGGCAGATATACCTACATGTACGTTAAATAAATACAGATACAAACCTAGTTATGTTTCCTTTTGGACTTAAATGTCAGACTGCCTGAGCAAGGAGGCGAACCGACGACCTTTGAAATCAAAGGCCGAGGCCTTACCACTAAGCCAAGGCTGATACGATCAAAAGGATCCGTCCATAGGCAGCATTTAACACGCACATACACATATAAACATGCACTTTCCAATCGCTTGCCACTCCACACTCCAAGTGAAACTAATAGAACACATAAATCAAACGTAAAATAAGGATTAAACGGGATAGAAAGACGACAGCCATCGGCATTTCGTCCTGTTCATTCCATTTACTTTCGTTGGCAGCCATTTTTTTGCCCGAGGTGGTTCAGAGAATGACTTGACATTATCATCGATTGTGTAAGTCGTGGCAGATCGCTTGTCTCTGGTGGCTACAAGGCGCACTTTGATGTTTCTTTACCGCAACACTGAGAGGAACATGCGTTCAAATTAGTGAACTTAAAAAGCCTGGTGTGCATAATTGCCTGTTCCTTGCTTATGTCTTCATTTTAATTTCTCCACATTGTTAAATCCAAGCTTTAGCGTGCTAAGTTTACCACGCTTTCCGAACAAAGTTAGGACTGACTCACCTCTATGATAGAGACGTATACGGGAAAGGCTCGCTACAACTCTCTGTATACGCAAGGTGCACCTATCCAAATAGGCCAAACCGGCGACATCCGAAGCATTTCTAGTCCTTCTCTCACCGGTCCGACTGTAATAAACGCTGCTTTCGTTCCCTTCGCTAACTCAATCAGTTGCACCCACTGATTCATGTCACAATTTGTAATATTCCTCCTACCTTCATTCTTTTCATTCCCCTCGTTATCCTCCCTCCTTTTTATTTTTAAAAATTTTTTTGTACTGAATCCTGCTTGTGAGTGTCTCATGATTATTGCTTCTCACTTTGAAACAATTCAGTTCAGCTTAGAAAGCTGGCATCTACGAAATAAATACGCCTTTCTACCATTTCTAGGTTCACTTTCGAGGCTGATGTTGCTTAATTTGGTTTAAAATTATACGCGTCTATACGAAACACGTATGCTTTCATTGTATCCATCAACAATTATCAATTTTAACGAAATTTTGATTTTGCCAGGCAGGGCAGCATGCACATAACACGTGATACAAGAACGACGAAACCATTCATGTAATTGTTTACCCAGTACGAGTAGTAGTTCCTCGAAAAGTGCTTGGATCAGCGCAACGTGATTGTTATGTAGATTAGTAATTAAAAAAAAACTAATGTTGGCTTGAGAAAGAGTCGATGGGCCTTCAACACTCAGTAATAAATTATGCACTTCTTACCGTTCTGAAAGGCAAAATGTAGGGCCGCTGTAGGTGTAATTATTCAGAAGAACTACTTTTCGCGCTCTCGACTTTAATCTTCCTATCGATCCCTTTCGCCGTTAAACGGTTCAGAAAATCGTAACGAAAACCTGCGCAAACGCTTGTTTATTTGTAAAAAAAAATTATTAAAAGATTTTAAAACGCGATTCACAGCCATAGTGAGGCCAACGCCATACTCCGAGATGAGAACGCAACTAGAAGACCGGATTTTTACTAAAACATTATGAACGGAATTAACTATGGCCAGACAAGGTTTCGGTTACGATTTCTGATATTATATGTTTATTCGCAGCGAGCATGGCAATTTAGAAAAAAATGACCATCATTTTCGTGAACAGCGACCTTCATTTACCCTACTTTGCTGATTTTGCAGATAATTTTCAGATTAAAACACGTAAAATCTCCCCTATGGCCCTATGTCTGGCGGTTACCCAACAGTCGTGCCGCGCTCGGTGCGGCTAAACATATAACATCAGAAACCGTAACCAAAACCTTGTCCATCCAGAGGTAATGTCCGTTTACTAATGCTCTGGACGAAATCAGGTTTTTTTTTTTTTTTGTTGCGCTCTTATCTCATAGTATGGCGGCAGCCTCACTATGGCTGTGATTTAACATGTTTTAATAATTCTTTTTTTTAAATAAATTAGCGTTTGCGTAGATTTTCGTTATGATTTTCTGAACCGTAACGACGAAAGTGATCGATAGGTAGGTGAATTAAGTAGGTAGCATGAAAAGTAGTTTTCCGAATAATTACGGACGGGGTCTTGTGTTGCAACACCAACCAACATTAGGATTTTTAACAAAAATTTTGTAAACAGCCGCTTGGAACAGCCCCATGCGCTTAAAGGAGAAACGTTTCTACATATAAACAAAATTTGTTAGCTTGCATGTGTTTTTGAATGTTTGTTATTTAACTGGAAATACAATAGAAGTTGTACGTCTGTTGTATCATTGGTTGTGTCGGGCCTGAAGTAACTTCTGAAACTGAAACCTGACTTTGACATAAGAGTACACTAAAGCAGCCGCTTCCTCCCTTTGCAGTAAACACTTACTCTTATTTCCCTAGCCACTCTGTATCTGCAGACAGTATTTGGATAAGGATAGGCTGTAGAAAACGCGCATTACAGAAGGCCTTGGCGTGTTTGTTACCATGGCGCCAAGCTTCAATCCCAGCTGGTCAAGAGTCTATTTGCGGTGAGAGCAAATGCCCCAAGGCCGACTTCTTATCTGTTCTTTCTTTTTCTTTGCAGTGAACGCGTCCCCGGTGACCTGTCCGTTCCGTGGACCCTTCACCTTTATGTACAACCGAGGCCACGGAGAGTGCCGAAGCCCAGTCTCCAGCATTGACTCTTGCAGCGAAGACTTCCGGATCCGGCTGCGGTACCAGGCCTGTCCCGACATCCAGGGGACAGAAAGCACAGGTAAAAAAAAAAACAATATTAAATTAAATGTTTTTGTTTGCTGTCAGGAATATACCAGAAAAAGAATACGTGACATTTTGTTTCAGAAAACAAAGAAAAAGTAATAACGTAATTCCATAATTGACAGACTTATTTACTATACAATTTGAGAAAAAAAAATGGTAAATATGTATGTAATAATTTGTCTTATTAGCATACTTTTGTCATTTTCGTCGTTGAAAAGTCTCCTTCTAACCTGAGATAAAGTCCCGAATAAGTCAACTTTGTCATGAAAGTAACTACCATCCAAAACCAGCCACATAGGGTCACGACCAAGAACTGTATATAGAACGTGGGTTAGGATAAACTTACACACTCCAGCATCAGACCTAATGCCCTTTCTTTATACCACTCTTGGCAATATTTAAATATTTTCCCGCTTGGTAAAATTTACAGCTGGTTTCCAGAAATCCACTCAAGTTTGAGTGTGAGTGGACAAATGTGAGTGTAAGCATAGAAGGTAAGGATGAACGAGTTTAGTGCAGCCACAAAAGCGGATGTGAGTATCCTTACATCTGAGGGTATTTCTGTAGATGAATTTTAGCCCTTGCACTCACCTTTAGCCCTTGTCACATTTGAGTGGTTTTCTCGAATATGCCTGTAAGAGGAAAATACTGAAGCCCAGCACAAGTGTGTTTTAAATTTCGGGTACAGTTGAACTGTTAATGACGCTTGTCCGTGTATTGTTGATAAAATAATAAATACATACTCTTATTCATTTTCTCTAGCCACATTGCGTGATGTGACATAATATTATCATTTAATTCATCCAGTTAAGATGGAATCATACAAACTGCTTACAGTATTGGACATTGAACTTTGAACACTTCTTTGCCACATAGCATTGATTGAGCTCTTTTTCCTGGATGAAACTCCATTGTTACGATTTAGCATTGTTACGTAAGAAAGTTGCCTCATTCCAACTATCTATAGCTAAAGCAACAACAATGCAATGTTGTGCCATTTCAACACCGGAAAGATGTTTGCACAAACATTGGCATCTGCCAGGAACTATTAATCTTTATGCAGAATTCAGTACAACATTTGAAGTGTTCAAAATTCAATGTCCAATGCTGTGCATACGAAAAATTCCGTATCCAGGATTGAAATTTGTAATTTCTTGAATACCTACCGACCCAAACAACCCTTCAAGTCACCTTGAAGATCCTGCCCAAATCAGGGGAAGATAGACTTCGTTCCTCTTAATGTTTTGAATAACGTCGATGTGTAATGGATTGCTCTTAACACAAATGGAGCAATGCAGTTAATTTCAGTACATTGTTGTTATTGTGAGGGTGCGAGTTAACAAATAGTAGTAATACATTGGTAATATTTCGATAACCACTAAACGCATTCCAAACTGAAAAAACCCCGAGCGCTTGTGTGAGGTATTTTTATCAGATTGGGGATACAACGAGTGGTATTTGCAATGGGAATACGACGTTTCATTAAAAAGATGGGAGGGGGTGGAGGCAGAAAAATTAACTGATAGTACAATATGTGGTTAATTATCAGTAGTAATGTCACGAGGGGTAGTTGTTTTTATTGATTAATTTTCTTATCCACGAGTTACATTCCGAAGCTGAAAAAATACCGAGCGCAAGCTCAAGTGGCATTCGAAACGAGAATGTACCGTTTCCTTAGTATAGTTTTGCTTCCCCAACGATCCTTCACAAGCCTGCCGTAAGCAGCCTAACTCACCGTGAAAGCTGACGATTGTTGTAGGACGAACATTTTGTTGTGGGACCAGCAAAATATTGTTTTAAGATTTAAAGTAGAATATGATCCTTAGCGTTAGTAAGTTTTACGATAATTATAATTTATTGTCAACTATTCACGTTTAATTTAAGTACCACACTTAAAACTTTACATACTGTAGTTGCTTCTACCACCACGCTTTGAAAATTAGCGTCGATTAGGCCTAAAGCACTCGGGCGGAAAGCTGATACTGGCTCAACGTTCTGTCACCATGGTAACCAACGATTAATCGTCCATTGCTGGGAAGGCAAATCATGACTCACATGACTATCGGGTACATCGTATCTGTTAAAGAAATTGGTTTAGGCTACTAAATGTAGTTGTGTCATACTGGCATTATGTGGCGGAGACCAGACGATCCGATCGTAAAAACAACACCGAGGGACAAATGTGACTGTTTTATCTGATAAAATACTGTACATTCGTTTTACCGGTGTTAAGGAGGAGTGATTGGCTGGTGGTTGCCGTTTACTGGCTTGTCATTGGTTAATAGCTGTTAGCAAACTTGTGAAGGTATATTCTCGGTGGTATTGCCAAAGGAATTATCGAAACACACAGCTCCATCAATTTAGCACCACCACGTTGGGCAATCGTACCCAACTAAATACCTAAAATGAGTCCTCGATTAGTGCTCATTAGTACTTAAACATTAGAATTAGTGCTCTTTCAATAAAAGCATTACAACACTTTCAAAGGTGCTGCTGGGTCAATTTGGCACCACTACCTTTTAAAGTATTGTAATTCTTATATGGAAAAAGCACTAATTCTAACTTTTAAGCACTAATCGAGCACTAAAAAAAATAGGACATGTTTGGAGCCGTTCCGTGCTGGTGGTACTGCTGGATAAATTTGGCACCTCAATCTTTGAAAGTGTTATAATTCTTGTATGCAAAGAGCACTAATTCTAATTTTCGAAAACTAATCGTGCACTAGAAAGTGGTACATATTTGGATACGTTCGTTGCGTGCGGTGTTACAGCATGAAAAGCACGGCACCATCCCATCAAAAGAGTGATAATTTACGGACGTGTGTAGCATTAATTCTAATTTTCGAACACTGATGAGCACTACTTGAGCACTAAAAAACGAGTCACTTTTCGAAAGCCATTCATAGAGGGTCACCATCAATTTGGCACCGCAACCTTTTATTGAAAGAGCACTAATTTTAATTTTCGAGCACTAGTTTTCGGTATTTAGTTGGGTACGATTACACAAGATGGTGGTGCTCATTTGATGGAGATGAAACACACTTTTGTGGAAATCGTACGACCTTCAAAGCCGGCTGCGGATTTCTTCTTATAAAAAAATGGGATAAAACGATTTGAGCTGTCTTCAAAAAAGTAAGGGAAGACACTTGTACAGAAGTTGCGGGGTTGGGACATTTTGTTGCGAAACGTGCGGAATTGCGTTGACAGTAGCGAAGAAGTGACAAGAAGTAAGGTACGGAGGGTGAAACAGTTGGTGATGGGAGTGTTTTGGCACCCCCTTCCCTTCTTAATTAAAGCAGGGACGAGAAGCGACGACGTCTCGCCCCTCCTCCCCCCACCCGTCAGCGTCTCTGTCGTACGAGAAAGTGTTTTTAGGGGGGGAGGAGGGGGTGCAGGGGAATCTTTTTAATTAAGACAAGCACAGTATTGGTCGTTGGCGAGATCGACCGCCACTTGTGATCGCACTTGCCAACACCAAGAGGCACTCACCGCCGCACACCTCCTCCACCTCCCGCGCTTTCGTATCGCCAAGTCAAGCAGTTCGGCAAGAGGGATGTGGGGATTCGGGGGAGGGGTTTGGGACGGGGGAGGGGGGAAGACGGAGTGCAAAATAGATCGTCTCGGTCTTTAGCTCACGTTTTTGCCCGAATATATGGAGATGCCGGGGAACGCGGAATTTTCGATTTGCGCTCTCCCCGAATTCAAGGTAGTTGCTTTGTTCCTTCGGACCTACACGTTAGTGGTTAGATTGATATGGAAAAGAACACGAGCTCGGCAACGCGGTGCTTATTTGCGCCCGTCTTTAGATAAGCACGTGATAAAATAACGTCGAAATTGTCTAATTATCCCAAAGGTTTGGCGGAGAAGAAAACAGTCATAAAATCGTAAGTAACTTATACATGAAAAGCTATACAGCAGCGACAGTAACTCCATACTGGTCACGAGCTGTGAGAGCGGCTTTTTCTTGGGCCTAAGAAATTAAGAAATGCTCATTTTTTTTTTTTTTTTTGCATTCTTTGGCAGCTGTTGTAATTTTTGGCAAGTATAAGTGTTTCCTTTCCGATTTATAACCTTAATGTTTGTTTTGCAGCATAAGGGATTAGACAAAACCACTTATCTTAGGCCTGAGAAAAGCCGCTCTCACAGCATCGGATTGTCTAAAGACGTCGTTGTTTTTTACTTCCATTTTCATGCAGTGCGACCAGATGCTAGCCTCGTCACCACTATTTTGTGGTTTGTTAATTACTGCGATGCAGCAAGTCTTATTTCCTTAATTCTCGCAGTATCGTTCCACGTAATACCATCCACTCCATTCTTGTCAATGTTAACTGACACTGATGGTTTGTGCGCTAGTCAGTCTGGCTTAAACGGTTAGTGTAACGTATCAACCAACAGACAGTTAGTCTAACTTATCAAC
>JAHWFP010181228.1:0-10443 GCA_023313725.1 Lithobius niger | reverse complement strand
GTGGTGCATGTGTGCTCCCTGAATCTCGGGAACCTGGTATTAGAAAAGGGATTTTTAATTTTTTATTTTGGAAAAGTGAACATTATTGTAAGACATTACTCGAACGGAATATCTTAAGTTATGAAATATGAAAACAATGTAGGTGCTGTAAAGTTGTTAATTGTGAGCTTTTTTTTTTGAGGGCGGAGGGCTGGCTGCAGACATTGGATTCGTTCATGTTATAAGTGGGGGGGGGGGGGGGGGAAATCAGCTGCAACTCAAAAGTCAAGTGCACTCCCGCGGTTTGCTTCATTCGGGCAAGTCTATTAAAACTGAATAAATAAGGGTGTTTCGCGTACATACAATTTCAAATTTTAAAAAATACGAAAATACCATGCGTATATTTAGTTATGAATCCTTTACTCATTGTTGTTTGCTTTTGAATGAATTATAATCACACTCACGAACCGCGTATTTAGAACACACGTACCTTCGGAACTGGGGGGGGGGGCCGCGCCCCCGGAAAACAATTTGCGCGGGAACGATAAACACCCCCTAGGGTAGCTCACTCCCCGAAAATACAGCAAAAAAAAAACAAAAAAAACGCGAATATGCAGCGCATGACGTTTTCAGGACTATTGTGTGTTTTACTATAGAATAAACAGGACACGGCAAGCCAATGGGCTCGAGTTGGTTACTTTGGAAATCAATGTTAGATACCTTTCTAACGCTGATACAGAGTTCTCCCAACTTTTTTTTTTTTGGTAAATAAATAATTGCCATTATCCCTTCGACGCAATAATGAGTTCAACCAGCCACTTAGTGCAGTCGGTCCATTGAGTGGACCTAGTCCAAGTGCAGTTAGTCCGTTTTAGGAATTAGTGCCTGCAAGCTGACCAGTCACCTTTCTGAGCAACATGTGACGTGTATTTGCGTAACTCGCAACGCCGTCTCGTAGTGAGATGTTAATTGTGAGTCCACTGCGATGACGAAAGTGTTATTGCCATGGTAACCACACTACATGGATGCTACACAAATGTTGATTGGTTAAATGTGTCATCCGTATGAATCCGACACAATACGATTAAGAAATACTCGTGAAGAAACAATTTTCCCAGTCGCTTCCGAACTATCATTATTGACTCCTTTCATTGAGAGAATGCGGAGACAGAAACATCGCCATTTTGAAATGGTTTTACTTCTTCCCTACACTTGCAACTCTTGCCAGCTGTTATGGCAATATGCAGAGTGAGTCAGAAGTCCGTATCAGGGGCCACCATTTTGTAGCAATGAACATTCCTTCAATAATAAGTTGGTAGCCTTGGCAAAGTGGTCTGGGGTTATGTGACCATGCGTGAGTGAATGACCTTGACATGTCCCTTCAAGGTCATCTCACTGCTAACTTCTAAACCATGCGTCCTAGAAAATCGGTGTATTTTAGAAAGATGTTGAGAACCACAAACCAATGGCAAAGCAAAAAAAACAAAGAATGAAATTCGAAGCAAAAGTAAAGGAGTTACAGTCAGTCAAAGATAGTGGTATTAACTGCACTCCTGTACACCGGAATAGGCAGGCCAGTATCCCACCCAGAGACTGGAAAGAGGAAGGAAAAGGCACTTCAAGGTAAAAGGTCAACCTTACTAAACGGAACTAAATGCACCTAGAGCTACAAAGCAGAGGATGTAAACCTAACTAAAGGGATCAGCCAAGGATAGAACTTTGCATAGTCCCTCAAAGACTGAGTGCATGAGCTGTGTTTATTTCAGTTGTTATTACTAGTATCGCAAGGGAGGTCAGGAGAGATGAAATACCCCCTAGCAAATGTGGTGGCTGGGATGGACAGAAGAGGTTAGTAATGCATTGCATTGACGTTAAGAGCTCAACTCTTGAGTTGAAATGCAGACATGTGCAGTAGTGCCTAAAAGGGCATGTGCCACTACTGCAGACATGTGCCAGTAGTGCTTCCCCCCCCACTAGAGGTGTAAACGTTCTGATTAACTGCGAGTACCCTTGATCAGTTTAAATGTTTAGTGTAACGTGAACTTTCTCTGTACTGCCTTTTCTACATTAATTTCTTACCTTAAGCCTGCCTACTCCGGTGTACTGCAGTGTAGTTTATACCACTATCTTTGACTGACAGTAACTCCTTTACTTTTGCTCCTAATTTCATTCTGTTTTTTTTTTTCTTTTGCATTGGTTTGTGGTTCTCTACATCGTTCTAATATACACCGATTTTCTAGGACGCATGGTTTAGAAGTTAGCCGTGAGATGACCTTGAAGGGACACGTCAAGGTCATTCACTCACGAATGGTCAAATAGCCCCAGACCCCACTTTGCTAAGTCTACCAACTTATTACAGAATGAATATTCATTGGTGCAAAATGCTGGCCCCTTGCTGACTTCTGAATCACCCTGTATAGTTAAAAAACACAGTGGAGCCAACATTGTAAACAACTAAGAAACTAACAGCTCACGGCATGTGGGTCTAGCAGAAAGTCTTGTTATCACACTACCCAGTTTGCAGTTTGGCGTTTGTTTTTATAGGGTCCACAATTTGATAGTCCACAGGTTCTTGTCAACGATACATGTCATAATATTTCGCTTGTTACTGATTGCTACTGCTAATCGACATTACCCTTCACAATGTCGACTGCTCGCCTTTTTTCACTTCTACCGTGCAAAGAACGAACAAGGACACCTTTTCCATTGCTACCGTGCAAAGAATGTACGTAGTTTCGTTGCTACCGGAAAGAATGAACATGCTTCCCTATCGCTTTAATTTACAGCGTTTTGATTGGTTGTCGTAATGCCCTACTCCCATTCGCATCCTCCTCACCTATACCCCTACCTAAGCTAAATAGGATAGCTAGTTAGAGGGGGGTAGGGAAAGGCGGAGTGCTAATTTTCTGTAGTCGAAGGAAGAAAGTCCTATGCTTCGTCTCCGTTTAATTTTGCTTTGCATGTTTGATGGTACGGTACTAAACATAGGAATGTGGTTCCGGTTCAGATTCGTAGACACAGTCAGTTGTGTGTGTGTGTGGCCATGTCATGTGAACGTGCGTATAGCGAAGTTAGGTATTTCAGCCCTATCAAAAACTTGGGGCAAATTAGCACCGGTTCAATCAACAGCGCCAGAGGGATCTTTAATCAAGCCCGGCCTGCCGATGCCGCTATCACTGCTGGCCTTAAATTTGAAGAGCTCATGGGAAAAATGATCAATGTCAATTTTTCGTGTTTTGTGATATCTAGACACACGCTAGTGTGTCGCCCCCAAGTAACAGTAGATCATCCCATTGTAGACATCCGATTGTTAAAAAAAATTGATTGTTAATGATAAAAGGCGGCCTCACTAGGAGACCTGTGTCTATTAACTGTAAGCAACTAAAAGCATATTTTGGCATGTTGAGGATAAATCCCAATGCGACAGAAATCTTTCAAATTGTGGTAAATGTAAAGGAAAGGTGCAGGGATAAAGAAAAATAAAGGCTGAGAGTCCACCATTCATAGAGAGAAAGATGCGTCAATAACGTTGTTTTTATGTTACTGACTAGCTAGTAACTTGTAACTAGTAACTAGCTAGAAACGCTGGCCCCATGTTAAATCCCACAGACTCATTGCTCATGGCGAGCGCAAAATTGAGAAGGTCTACGTAGCTAAACTTTTGCACACGGATGCATGATGATCAGAGCATGGTCCTTTTGTTGGTTTGTGGGTTGTAGGGGTCAGGACAAATGCGTGGGAGGGTTTTCAAATTCGCCACCAGCGAATTTAAATTTCGTTTCTTTTCCAAGTTGAAACCAAAGATTTCAAGCAACAATGGCTTGAACAATCAACACTGGTCCTTAGATTTATTGTAAAAGCCTGCACGAACTAAGGAAAGGCATGGTTCCGTGCTACTCTAGGATTTAGCACGGCAACTGGCCGTTTCACATGGTAGGTATCCTCAGTTCTGTATTTCGCTCCTCTCTCCCACTCTCCCACCAGAGTTCGCTGCATCGAATGGCATTTATGTGGAGTGATGGTTTTGGTGTGTCGCCGAGTTGTACTTTGATATACCTTGCGGAATTTGGTGTCTCTTGCGGCTGTGACGTAGTGGCTTGACAGTAGGGCGTGGTGTTTTGGTGCTGGATTAATGGTTAGATTTAGAATAGGTTCAGTTAGGTTAAGTTAGGTTAGGCATGAGTGTATGGCTTCCCAGGTCGTGTAGTAATAAACAAATAAACAAACTAAAAACTGAATTGTAACGAAGGTAAAAATCAGCAAACATTAACATTAACCACACTCACTGTGTTTTTAATAAACATTAACATTGCCGCGGATTGCGTAAGAATAAAGGGATGTACGTTAGATGATGGTTACGCAACAATACGAGCATCCACAAGCGAACGGGGTTTTTGTTAATAACCCAATAAATAAAATGCTTCGCGTTCCGCTGTTTTAATAACAGCGACCTTCTGGAGTTTCTGCATGACTAAATGTGAACGAAGAAAGCAATCGAAAAGAATTCCTAATTTAGCTGATGTAACGGCTAATTATTTATAGTCATAAAATTCCTAAAAAAAAAAAAAGGTAGAGCGGAATATAAGATGGTGCGTTGACTTTTTGTATGTTCACAGTCCTAAGTTACATGTGTCTATCAACTGCAAGCAATTAAAAGATATATTATCATGTCGAGAATAAACCCTAATGCTGCCGAAATCTTGAAAAAAATAAGGAAGAAGGTACGGGGATAAACCAAACAACTAAAGGGCACGCGCTGATTGAGTGAGCGAAGCGAACGAAATCAGTGATTGTTAGCCAGTGTATGCAAAAATGAGACTGAAGAAACTTAAGCATGTGAAGAATGGTCGTACAATAAACTAAGCTGTGTCAATTTGGTTAATCTAACGGCTAATCGGCAATGGTAAATTTGAAAATTATCAATGTGAAAATATATAGATATAAAATTCCTCCATAAAAAAGGTGATATCCACCCAAAACCAAAACTGGTTTAAAAACTCGCCAAGTTTCCAAAAAGGATCGGCCTTTGAAGGTAGTGATATCATTCAACAGGGAAAGGCCGTCAAGGTTAATCCTATTAGCTAAGTTAATCGCACCAAATAATACTTTGGATGCTAAATGAAAACTTGAAGATTGTTAACAGCGAGCAGCAATCTTCTAGTTTTCATTTAACTTTCCTATTAGGGCGCGTTTACGCAACGACTCGCGTTTGCATTCTCGCAGCTAGAACTCAATCGCGATGGCAAAGGTGACATTGCCATGGTAACAATGCTAAATGGATTAGCTAAATCTGACATTGATTGAGTAAATACTTGCAGTCTTATAATCCGTGCCAATAATATAAAGAATTCCTCATGACGAAACAGTTTTCCCAAACGCTTCTGAACTCACGTTATTTGTTGTTTTCGTTGCGAGGCGAAAGACATAAAACCGCCGCCATGTTGGAATTTCAGATGATTTCTAGCTTCTAGCTGCAAGAATGCAAAAGTGAGTGGTTGCGTAAACCCGGCCTTAGTCAGTGCGATTAAGTTGGCTAATAGGATTAACCTTGGCGGCCTTTCCCTGGTTGAATGATATCACTACTTTGAAAGGCCGACCCTTTAATGTAAACTTGGCGGCTTCTCTTAGCAGTTTTGGTTTTGGGTGGATATCACGACTTTCATAGGCCTGTGAATGTACAAAAAATCCCATGGTGTAATTGTCACCCCTACCTTTTTTTCCTGAAGGTATTTTATTGTATGAATGTTCTCATTCATAATTTTCACATTTGTTATTGTCATTCCAAATAAATTAATAACAAGCGTAACAGTATGATAATTGCAAGGACCTAATCAATTCCTATGGAATAAAAGATACCCTGTATCTTATTGAACCAGTAATGAGAAATTTATTCGGGTCGTGGGGCGTATAATTCATTTTGAATTCGCGTACCGTAAAAAAAACGATTTGGTTTTGGTGGGAAAAAAAACGACCAAACCTTTGCAATAAAGGATACTCAGTCTCTTCGTGAACCATTACCATTATATGTTTTTTTATTGTGGCCCTGGCCGAATGCCATGCGCCCCAAGACTATAAAGATACACCAACACCTTACCCTACCTTACCCTACCTTACGCTACCTTACGCTACCTTACGCTACCTTACGCTACACAGCAAAACACCGCCAATGCCATACACAACTACACTCTCGAAAGGATATCACAGTCCTCTTAGCAGTTCTCGTTTCTCGGAGCACACCATCCCGCACCGTCTCTTCCTCAGCTCGAGCACATCACGCTTATCGTGTCACGTCACATCATCGCTGCACAACCCATTTGGCACATCACCGCTGCACACTCCGCACACCAAATCACCATCACATCGGACCTACCTCCTCTCCCCCATATTGGGGAAGTCCACCACTGCCCACCTCGTCACCAGAAACAGGCAAAACAGTACAGAGGCTGCGCCCTACGCAGTGAGCAAACTAGAAGGGAAAACTACAAGGGGGGGGGGGGGGCTAGACACGAACACCTGTTTCCACTATGAAAGCAGCAATCGCCCGCAGCTTTGCCACCGGATGCGAACCCTGTGAGTGTGACAGCAAATCACTCAGCAATGGGAGAGAGGATAGCCATGGCGCGAGGCGCCGCCGCTCTTTGGCGAACCGCTGACACACCACCAACACGTGCTCTGGAGTCTCAGCCACTCGACACACAGGGCACAAGGGCGATTCGGCCCAGCGAAACCTAAACCTGTCAGCCTGCAACAACGAGAAGCCGACTCTGAGTCGCGAAACTATCCGCGCGTCCCGATAGGAGAGCCTGTCAATATTCGACCATCTAGAACATACTGGGTGCACGGAATACAACACGCGGCCCTCCCGTGCCGTATCCCATAAATTCTGCCACTGCACCCCAGTCCACTGCCGGATGGCAATTCGCCGCCGCCGAGCAGACATAACCGGACACACCTGTGTGCCATCAGCACCCGCTGCTGCACGCGCGAGACCATCCGCAACCTCGTTCCCAGCGACACCACTATGACCCCGGATCCACCGAAAGGAAACAAGAGCCGTCCTGAGAGCAACCCAAAACTTCCACCCGATGGAAAAAACAACAGGGTCCCGCACATCGAGACACGCCCACGAGCACTGTAGGAGCTTGTAGCTCGCCATCGAGTCCGTCAGGACAACAAAGGACGGGAGTTGCAAATCCACCGCAATATCCAATGCCACCGAGATCGCCAACAATTCACACGAAGTGCTCGACGTCGCCTCTCGGACTCTGCGCTGGCAGCAAACCTTCAGAGAGGGTATGGCCACGCCAATCCCTCCGTCACCAGTCGTTGGATGATACGAGGCATCACAGTATACCTCACACCCACTCACCCCACTCCGGAAGAGAGCCTGAAGTTCGTGACACCAAGTCCACGGACTTAAAGGCCTGGCACAAGCAACAGCAAGCGAAGAACTCGTCACTTGCCGCAGCAGGGTGACCCCCCGTCCAGCCTCACCAAGAACGCTGCGAGCTCGGTCACTCAAAGTTTCATAATCATGCAATATCTTAGCCACTGGGTCACTCTCACCCCTACCCAGGTTACGAAGGCACAGTGCAACAAGCAATTCCTGTGCACGCAGCTCAACAGGAGGCTCGTTGCACTCCACACACAGTGAACACACTGGAGTGGTGGCAATGCACCCTGTCACAGCACGCAAGGACACATTAACCGCTACTTGCAACAACCTTTCATGACGGCGGGTGCCACACAAAAAAGGCAAAGAATAATCCAGGACAGACCGGACAAAGGTACGATACGTCGCCAACAGCGCGCCTCTCTTAACCCCCTTGCAGGCTAGCTGCCGCAGAATCGCCGCCCTCGCAAGAATTTTCTGCCGGACCCTGCTCACATGCGAATCCCATGATAACTTAGAATCTAAAACAACGCCAAGGTACTTCACACTGTCCTTAGGGCAGACAACCTGATCACTCACTCTCAGGTCGATGGAAGGTCACTGTACCGTCCCAGACCGGGAAAAAACCACGACCTCTGTCTTGGCCGGTGCCAGAAGGAGCCCACGCTCACTCAGGAGGAAACCTACCCTGTCAAGGACGCTCTGCGCCACACACGCGAGAGCTGCAAGATCCTGACCAACAAACCAGACTACCACATCGTCCGCATAGCGGACAATGTTCGAGTCAGCACCTATTTCAACAAGAATGTCGTTGATGGCAACAGCAAACAGTGTGGGACTCAGGCAGCTCCCCTGCGGAAGGCCTCTACTCGTCGAGTCCATCGCAGACCAGTGGCCACCCACACGTGTGGCAAATGTTCGCTCACCCAAAAGAGCAACAATCAACGTGACAAGCCGCCCACTGCCACCCATCCGCAGCAGCGAAGCCTCAACCCAGCGAATGGAGACAGTGTCGTAAGCCGCCTTAATATCCAGGAAGACGGCCAACACAATGTCCCCACGCATCCACGCCTCTCTGATACTAGTGAGCAGAAATAGGACCGCATCCTGAGCGCTCCTGTCTGGCCGGTACCCAAACTGCGTCCCTGCCAGACAATCGTGGTACTCCAAGTGCCACTCCAAGCGCTTGATGATCATGCGCTCCAGCACCTTCCTAGCACAGGACAGCAGTGCAATAGGCCTGTAATTCACCAGCCCAGACCTAGGGCTGCCCTGCTTATGCACTGGGACCAGCACTGTAAACATCCAGGATGGTGGAATCTGGGCCCCAGCCAAAAGCTCGCAGAAGAGGGGAAGTACCCTGCTGCCCCCCGCCGCGAGATCTCTCTTTAGATCATCATATCTGACACCGTCAATGCCAACTGCGCTTGAGCTCCGGCACTTACTAAGCGCCGAGCACAGCTCTGCCTGCACCCACGGTACATCACCAACCTGCGTCAGCGCCGCGCTATGCACGGAGGGCGGAGGTGATCTGCACGATAGCGAGTAAACACTGGCGAACCTAGCATTAAACGCCTGCGCCATGTCTTCACCACGCAGGACTCCACCAGCCGGACCGGTGGGACCGTAAACCCATGCGATAGCGGCCTTGGCGGCGCTCGGACTGAGACGACGCCAGGCCTGCGTGAGCGAGCGCGCTCCCCCAACGCTTGCACAAAACCTCTCCCCGTACCTCGCCTTTTCACCTTTAATAATGAACCGGCTCTCCTGAACAACTCCTCTATATTCCCACCATCGTACATCACACGGGGACCGTTTCCACCTGCGATAGGCTCTCTGGCGATCACGCACTGCAACAGTGCAAGCATGTGACCACCACTCCGGTCTACGTGACTGCCGTAGAGACTCGTGTCGCCCCGATCGACGACGAGGCAGCCGGTTCGCCCATGCAGCAAAAATCCCGTCGCTAACAGATGGCTGAGCGCGCTTCTGAGACACCCCACACCGCAAGGCAGCAGCAGACGAAATGCGCGGCAGCAGGATCACTGGGAGATGATCACTGCCGCGCAGATCATCCGATACCAAAGAAAAGAACTCGGCCGCAATGGCAGGAGAACAGAGAAAAAAGTCCAGAACGGACTCTTGGACGCTACCCCGCTGCCAGCGGACGAACGTCGGCGAACCATCGTGAACGATACGCAAGCCAGTGGCCTGAATGGCCTCCACGAGATTACGACCTTTTGTGTCGACACGTAACGAACCCCAATCATAGTGGTGACTATTAAAGTCACCACCAATAATAACTGGGTTGGGGAACTGCTTCAACCACAAACTCCATTCAGCAACTGTCAGATTCCCTGTCGCATGCAGGAAAACAACAGACACTTACTC
Source organism: Lithobius niger (assembly GCA_023313725.1). Taxonomy (NCBI): domain Eukaryota; kingdom Metazoa; phylum Arthropoda; class Chilopoda; order Lithobiomorpha; family Lithobiidae; genus Lithobius; species Lithobius niger. The sequence continues at coordinate 680 of JAHWFP010181228.1, read as the reverse complement.
ATTTCCCATCCATACTCTCACGGCCACCGCGTCTACACCCACAAGCTCATAACTAATTTCTAAATGCACGTAAGGCACAGCCCATTTGATGAAAACCCCTACACCGCCCCCAGAATGAGTGAAGTCAGTTTTCCACGAAGCTGCATCTAAACCACGCAAGTCCACGGCTTCCTGCACTCCCAAAATGCTAGTATATTGCAACAACTGCTCTAATTCACCCAGCTTTCCCACCATCCCACGTAAATTCCACGTAGTTACACTGTAAGGGTCGAATGCGGGTAGTTAGGTTAGACGTGGGTCCCCTTTAACACTCTAGCCCACCACCATCACTCACCTGCAAGGCGCAACCACTGCTTACACAATTACTACCACTAATACTCAGTGCGATTCCTCCACTTATATCGCTAGAGTGTTGCAAAAAACTCACTTCACCACTTTCCTCCTCTGCACAAACGATCTCCAGAGTATGTTCTGCGACATCACCATGCACTGGAGCATCAGTAGACATAGACACTTCCTCCCGTACATGGTCTTCTTCCATCGCGCTCACGGCACGCGTTGCCACGGTGATCTCCGTTGTCACGGCCACCTGTGATGTGCTACAACTGGAAGCGGCCAGTGTCGGCTGAACAGTTTTCCGTTTCTGGCCCCCTTTCTTACGCTTCGCTGGAGGAGTAATC
>JAHWFP010181217.1:0-29778 GCA_023313725.1 Lithobius niger | reverse complement strand
GGTCTATAAGCAATCAAAATACCTCCTGCATGAGATCCACGATCTCTACGAAAAAGCAAGTATGGTAAATGTCGAACGATCATGGGTCAGTGTAAGTTTGGTTTAACCCCGATTCAGTAACAAAGAAAATATCAGTCGAAAGGTCAGCCATAAGGGCTTGAAAGAATGCCAAGTTTTTGGGAATGCTCCTAGCGTTAATGAGTTTACACTTCAGCAATTCACGTCTAGGGTTGGTTAATTGGTTATAGTGACTAAGGGATGCACTAGATGATGCGTTTAAATACAGAAAGGGTGGCTCCGGTCAAGTACGCTGTATATTTCGCTGATTAGGCATTCCTTTCCTTGGGTAGTGAGGTGCCTGCCTTCTCTGTCCAAAAATGAACGGTTGTGCCAGATTTGTTTGTCGATGCAGACAAAGTCGGCATTTTCAGCTACACATAGGTTTCTTAGCAGAGTATTTGTGTGGGTAACTTTCCGATCTTCTTCGATATCATGGCTGTAAAATTTCGGAGGTAGTGCCACAATCACAATTCGTGCTATGTGTTGCCCTGAGCGGATAAGGTTGATCATCTGTTTGGAGTAGTTGACAATTCTATTCGGTTTGTCTCTAGTAATGTTGTTTGAGCCTAGGTAGAGGATGGTGGTTGATTCTTGATTAATAGTGTTGAGTATCCCTGGTAACTATGCGAGAATATCATCCGATCCCCTTCCTGGCCACGTCCAGGTTTTGGAGAGATGGTGACCGCCAAGATGTAAATTCCTGGCGTGGGAATCGCCAATTATGATAATAGGGGAGTCCTGGAGGGAGGCGGGCTGTGTTGAGATAGGCAGTGAGTGAGTAGAAGTTGGCGATGAGGGTGTGAAGGCACTGGTCGGAGAACGCATCCTGATATGGGCAGAAGTGGTGTCCCTTACCCCAGGTATTGGTTGGATTACGTTGAAATTATGGCCGGCAGAATGATGCCGAAAGGGCAAGTGTTTGTTATTTTATTGATCACAGAGTGATCTAACATTAGGGTTTGGAGTATGTGTTTTATCTGAAGTATGAAGAGGCCCGGCCGGTATAGCGGTCACTGTGGTTTTAGGCTTTTTTGAGTCGTTGAATGGAGGTGCCCTAGTACTGCAGTGGGGGAGATTGGGAGTGGGACTAACCGGAACTTGCTTCTTTTTGCTTATAGATTCGTGCCTGTAGTTGGATTTACAAAGTTAACATGGGCAGAGTTAATCTGGAGCTTGCCTCTACAGTCAATATCACAAATGGAGGTAACTGCAAAAGTGTTTCTCGTATGTTCCAAGGTAGGCAGAGACACTGATGTGTGGTCACCTTGGATAATTGCAGTGGCGTTGTTGCATGGTTTGAAGAGAGCGATTAAGTCACTTTTCATAGTTGAGAGCGTGGAATCAATATGGTCCTTAATGTCTGCAGATATTGAAGAGAGTTGTTTTTGTATCAGTGACTGAGTGTTGGTTTTCCAGTCTTCAAGGTCGGAATGAAGATATGAAGATGGGTAGAAAGAAATCCTCGGATGTCTTGAGAAAGTCCTACTTAGGTGAAGTCATGAGATAACGTTATGGACCTCTTGTTTTTGGGGTTAGAGCATGTCGCGAATTTTAGGTATGTCGCGAAGTTTAGGTTAGAAGCCTACAAAATACGTAGGATAAAACTTGTTTAATTATAGTTTGTTACGCAACATGTTTAATGGTGAATTAGCGAAATATTAAATGCGTATTTTTGTTGATGCTTGTGACGAGTTACAGAGTAAAATGCGTAATTTGGGGAAAAAGTGCTACGTAGTTAGCAATTCAGTTAGTTAACAACGAGGAAAGTTGAATAAATAAACAACAAGGAAAGTTTGAATACACCATAAGTAAAAAATGGGTCTTACCTAGAATTGTAAGAAAGGCATCGTCTTGAGTATTCTAAAGATTCGAAAGACTGTTGCTAAGGCAACTTAAGGATCGATCTGTATAAATAAGCTACGTGATATCTCGGACGGCCTTGTTAAAGGGTTTTGATATCTCAGGTGGACTTAACTGATGTGTTAGTGATGTATCAGTAGGCCTTAAGTATGTAAATAGATTAGTAAATTCAGTCCTTTTAGAGGGCATCATTGATGTTTTTCTGCATGCGCACGTGAGTGCAAACCTGTTGTATTGTTGAACCTGAGGTGGTAAATTTATGAAGAAATAAACTTCACTTCGCTGACTGGGATTGACCCAGCAACAACTTCTCGTCTCCTTCCTTCCTTCCGTCATGGGGTTCTATGGGAACTTAGGACTACTTGAGGACTAATTTCTTTGCCTTCTAGGTTTTTCTGGGGAATTTGGACTTAGTCCAAGTTGTAAGTTGCAGGATGCTCCTTTAACTATTAAGTGTGTCATGTAAAGATCTAATCTGTTGAGTTGCCTTGTTCCTTTACAGCACTCATTTATTTCATGATTCTTCAAACATGGTAAAGTATGGTTAGGTTCCCAGCAAACCTAATTCCGCCCTACTTTTAAGTAGATTTAAGGACCGAGGATAATGTAGCCTTGCCGTATTAGTTAGCAAGTTAACCGCTACCCCTCGTAGGGCAACCTATGTAGAAGGCTGCCTAGTTTGTAAGCCCAACCCAAACCCCAACCTAACTCACTCTTGGTCAGTCTAACTTCTCTCCCCGGCTAGCTGTTTCCGGTCACTGGGGACACGTGTAACACTAAAAAAGGTCTCCAACTGACCTGTAGAGTCTTAAATTCGAGGTTTACTCACCCTAGTACATGCCCAATCGTAGCAACACATTGAGAGAAACCAAGACTGAGGAGCCCAAAAACACACCACACATTTCGATTTTTCGTGCTAAATTAGCGTCATCATCTATACAAGCATTAATTTGCTTCAGATGACATAAAGCTCCAAGAAATTTATTTTTAAAAAAAGTTGAAATTGTGAGCAATTCCGTGCCCCGAGTAGAGATTCCGTTAGCGAATTAGTACCTTTACGACACCCTGTCCAGTTGCATTTGATTTACTTTAAAGATATACCGTTTGCCGTAAAACTTAGACAGGGACATTACAATTGTGAGCAATTCACGTCCCCAGTAGGATGCCTTTAGCGAATTTGTACCTTCATGACACTCGCTCCGTTTATATTTGATTTACTTAAAAGAAATACTTTTTTAAAATTAATTTCTTTTGAGCCTTGAGTCAGCCGAAGCAATTCAATGCTCGTGTGGCTAAACTAGCACAATTTTGAACAATACCAGATTTCGAACTGTTTTGCTTAAAAATTGATACGACTTAGTGAGATTTGAGGGTGATTCCGCGGATATAGACTAGAGTAGGGAAATATCAAGAATTGGAGACGATGTTCTGGATCTATAGACTTTTTGAAGGAGAAAGAAGGCTAGTTTAAGGAAAATAGTAGCTAAGTATGTGAATTGTAAAGGGGAAAGTTTAGTAAATACGCAAAAAAATAATATTTAAATAAACTTCTAGGAGATGTAAATCATTTGAAGCAAACTACGTACAGATGAATCAGTTCAATTGTGAATTTCAATGGACGGTTTTGACAGCGAAAGAAGTTTCGTTAATGAAAAAGTACCTAAAATGAATTGTAAACGGAGGGTAAATATGCAAAGATACTTTTTTTTAATAAATTTCTTGGAGCAATAGGTTTTCTGAAGCAAACCAATGCTCGTATAGATGAGCCATCTTAAATCTGAGGCTTTCGGCTATGATGACCACCAGTGGGGTATTTTTTTCTACTTAGGGGCGTTTTTTTCCAAGGGGTGTTTTGTCCGGGGCGTTTTTTCCGGATACCCACCACCATCCGACAGAGAGAGTAATATTACAGGGCCTACAAGAGTGTTTCGTTCAAAAACAGTCAGATGTACCTATTAACAGCACTGATAAAACAGCCGTTTCAGTCAGAAGCAGACGCATCCGAGTCTCTGTACCAAACAAATTCAGACAATTCCACGAAGTCACTCAGGCAACGCGAAGCATGTCACGTGCCCGTAAACAGTATGGCTGCTGCCGCCTGTATATTGACAGCACTGGAAGGTGACGATTCCTCGTTTGTTTTAGTTGCTGATGTCAACAAAGGGCTAAAAAACGTGCCCAAAAAGGCTAGCAAGCTGGAACATAAAAAGAAGGAACTTTACAATGACACAATAGGCGATTCGTTTAATTGGCATGTGCCGTATGCGCATCATGTTGGTTATGGAGAAAAACGGGATTCCTGTTTACTTTCCTGTTGTTATAAAACGCTGTCATAACAGTAGTGAAATAAATGCTCCGATAAAAGAGGTGGTGACCGACAGTCTCATAAGTTAGCAAACAAAAAAAAAACATATTCGGTGCTTTATAAAAAAGCTGAAAGCACGAGAGATCCATTGTGGCCGAAATAAAAAGCCGTATCTTTCAGCTACTATTGGAAGTGCTAGAAAATTGCATTAAACGTACCAAAACAGTGTTACCAATACATCTGAAATGAAGCATCTTTCTTCATGTATTAATCATTCCATTATTCAATTTATTTTTCTTTCAATGTCGTTGCCAAAAAATTCTGACGAATCCTACTTCAATCAAATGCAGATAAATCCTGCCTTGTTGCATTCAGAAGCAGACAAATCCTGACATTTAAACCAAAATAGTGCAAATCCGTACACTATGGTCTTATATTGCCGTAATTATGTGAATTATTAGACATAAAACGTACTTAATATGCTCTATAACTTAAATTAAATGGCCTCAAGATATACTGGTTTTCTATCATTAGTGTTTTAGTGCCAGTAAAAAAATTGCGTTTTCTGAAATTTTACCAAAAGTGGATTTGTCTGTTTTTGAATGTTTGCTCTTCACATGATCTTACGATGAAACACGGTAGAATGTACTTTCATCATATGCTTGTAGAATTGGTGCCACTTACTGTGAAAGCTGGAACAGACTGTTGATGTACCTAACGGTGAAGTGAATCTGGGTATCACTACCACTGAACCAAACACGAAATTGCTTTTTCGTATTTAAAGTCATGGCTTTGTTCGGGCCCTCCTGTACATGTTTTACAGTCGCTCATCATAACAAAGCTTTTCCGTTCATCATCTTGTGGTAGTGATACAGGTCCAGTCAGTCACCATAAGTTAGCTTCAATGTGTTATCTCCTCATTTGATGATGGCGGCATCATCGCCAGTTTGTTCGGATGCAATTACCCTCCTAACGTTGTAGTAGGCCTATCCTTTGTTAAAGTTGTCATGGTTTCTGCTGTATCATCCTATCGTTCTTCTTTCCACTTTTTTGTACATTTGAGTGCAGGGGGTTTCCTTACGTAAAATTTCAACTCTGCCATTTTCCATGAATCCACGAGTGCAAAACTAAACAGAAACATCCACAATATGAATGATGAACGAATACAACATCAGTTTTAACAATGTAGTAATGTTCCCACCACCATCTATATTCGTTTATTGCACGATTCGGAATTCTCTAAAGAACGTGTAGGGAACCTCCAAACGTGAATGAGGAACATATTGAGAAACTCCGAACAGAAAATAGAAACATTTCTAAACGATGTTCGAAAGCTGTATTGACGTTTCTATCATGATGAAGGTGTATATTCAGGTACACGTGAGTTATAATTCTTTCATTTGCTAAAGGGAGGGTAGCCATGATACATTCGGAGCTCATCCAAGTATGGTTTACACATAATTGCATAGAATCAACAAAATTTGGTGTTGGTAATATCACACGGGGACCAGAAAGTGGGGGTCATTCATAGATTGAAGGGGTGGCAATTTCTATCTCTACGACAATGAGGTACAGGTAGAATTTACACGACTTGGTCCCTTGATATCACGTAACCTCTAAAACAACATCATCCGCGTCACGTGGAATTTGCAATCCTCAATCAACATAATTACGTAAAATTTACATGTAATTGGGAACAATTTAAAACCCAAGACAGGTAGACGGAGGGTGGTCCCGAAGAGGCTCCCTTTTTAAAAGCATCTTGCAGAATTTCCGTATAATATTACAGACTTTACTCATGCCAATGGGAGATATACAAATGCCTGCAAATCCACGCACGTAGCATTTATTCGGTTTGAGACTCAAGAAATTTTATTCGGTATTATTTTTGCAAATATTTACTGTGATATGTTGTTTTATTTTGGGCTACTATGATATTCACACATCAGCATCCACCGCCCATACAAATTAGAGAGTGATATTGGATGGAAAAAGTGTGTGGATCTCCTATTACTTTAATATTTAAATTTACCATATAAAGCCTCTATATATTTTAATACGCTCGTGCATGTACAGCTTTAATGAGAGTTCTTACTTTGCGTTTGAGGTTATAACATTCATTACGAGGGTAGAATGTTGGCCTGCGATAAGGATGGTATGGTAATGGCTAATGGTAAGTTCTCCTATAAGGCACTGCTGCTAAGTTATATTGTTGTAACCCAACTTAAGTCTCCATTAGATGGACTGGTACACAAATGGATAGAACAACCACCTTCTGCGCGCTGGTCCGGGTTTGATCCTGGCCTAGGCCGCCCTGACATTTTTGGGAAGAGAAGAGACCTGTAGTGCCTCGTGCTCATGTTGTTTGTGGCAGTTCAAAGAACCTGGGGTTTTTCGCTGAGATTTCTCCAGCGAATTCGTCCCTCTCATCATCGTGGGGCAGATAACCCAGTTTGGGATCGTGCTCCCTAAAAAAAGCCAATAATTCTGCATACACGTTAATTTCTCCAGATGAGGCAGATAACCCATAACAACCACTCTCAATCAACGTATGAGGTGGCACGTGGGAGATCCAAAAAGATATCTTAGACCTCGTAATAAATCCTAAACTGACTTGAGTCGTCTAATCCAAGAATTTGCACCTCTGTCGCCGTCGAATAGCATCATTATAAGTAATAGGTAAATAAAAAATGAATTTTCCATTTCTCAACTCTGCTAAAAATAATCAAAAGGTAAAGATGCATTTCACACCATAAATAAACTTACAAATCTGTATAGGCTATTGCGGACAGCAAGTAAGTCATCAAAACTATAAATCAGGAATTAGTCAGTATATACAAAAGATCATCATTATCCTGCTCACTTCTGTTAACAGCAAAAATATTTGCTATGGAATAAGTCACTTAGTGATGCTGCACTTGATGGCTTAGTGGCTGTTACATTCGTGGCTGCCTTGCAAACTCAGAACTAATGTAACCTAAGAGATTGGAAATCACGAACAATAAATACACACGATCGTAACTCGTTGCACCACACAATTCTTCTACATCTTCCTGTGATATTTATTTCCCAACTTAGGTAAAAGCATTTAATATCCCGTAGTAGTGTTCTGGCATAGAACGTTTGGTAATTCTTGTGGTCGGAATTGCATCAGAATTATCAAATACGATATTATTGTTCCCATAGTCTGAAAAATAAATCCATCATGAAAATCACAATCTTGCAATGCAAAGCCAAAACGGTTGTGACCTTAGTTTGGCTATTACACAACATCGCATCTCATTCTTTTACCTGAACAAGTATGGCAATTAATAAGAAAGCTAATTTAATTTATTAGGAGCAAGTATGTATCCATGAATTTTACGATATGTTAATGTTGGTATATCTTACATTTTTTCTGCCCATATTGTCAATTGCCTTAAATCGACTGTATTGAGTGGCTTTTCAGCCTGCACCGATGCAGCATGCAATACTTATTTTTCAAAGAATGAATGATAGTTTATTGCATAATGACTCGAAGTTTGTTACGTCAAACTTGTATGAGTCTACAATAGTCAGTATTTCATATTTCTACAATATTTCCCATAAGTGAAAAAAGGAACTTAATAATAATATGGTGAGAAAATATTAGGCAATAACTTAAATATAAGCAAGTCTATAGTTAAACACAGAGTAGGTCAAAGGTATATATTGATAACCACAGCAAAAAAAATACAATGTTTTCTGTGAAAGGAGAAGAAAAAATGAAGGTTCATCTTTAAATATTTTTAAGGCACATATTGTGTGCTTTTAGCATCGTTTTCAATTCCCTTAATGTTTCAACGTTAAGTAATTGTTCAGGTAAGCTGTTAAAAAGTTTTGGTACAGTGTATTCTCGGTGACGTTCACCATACACATTTTTTTGCGAGTGGTAGTGTGTACTGGTAAGTGCTTTTCCTAAAGTATAAGCATTAGACTTATCGTTAGTTTTAAACTTATGGTTATAGTAGTTGTTGAGGGTCAGAACATAATCTATCAATTGAGTAATCCTTAAAATTTTCATTTTAGTGAATAATTCATCAGTTTTTTTCACAAATTTTATTTCTAAAACTATCTTAATGATTTTATTTTGTGCTTTTCGAAGTTTAGATAATGCAGAGCTTGTTGCGAATCCATAGACTTCAATACCATACCTCAAAACAGATTCAATCCAAGTATAGTAAATTTTTAATTTGTTTGTTTTACTTAGAACATTCTTGATTTTATAAAGACTTGGCATTATTTTTCTTAATTTAATAATGATAGTGTTAATATGTTTGTAATCCCATTCACTATTCAGAGTAGAGCCCAAATATTTCACTTCACTGAGTCTGTTAAGTTTTATACAAGTGCTAATACAATTTCTACGATTACAGTGTTCTGTATACGGTACATAAAAATATCAAAGTCCGATTCTGATTTACGATGTGGATTCATAATAGAGATCAAATATGTCTTGGATTCGCTAATAGACACTTCATTTATGACAAACCAATCGTTAATATTTTCGAAATCCTCCGGGAGGTTTGCCTGCATTTCCTCAATATTGTCCTCAATATTGTTCCTCAATATTAAAATGATGTCATCAGCATACAAAAAGACAGAGCTGTGATTCAAAGCATCCTCAGTATCGTTAAAGTGTATTAAAAATAACAGTGGACCAAGCACAGAACCTTGGGGAACACAAGTATTTACATTTACCATATCACTAAATTCATCTTTAATTTTTGTAATAGTGATTCCGTTTTCCACGCAATTTATAATGTTTAAGATTTTTCCTCTTAAACACAGGGCATTACACTTACGAAAAAGAATTGCATGATTTATGGTGTCAAAGGATTTTTGTAAGTCAATAAGTATTGCACTAACATGCATGCCACTGTTAAGTGCTTTTGAGATCATCTCATTAATTTCTTTTAAAGAATCACTGGTCCCTAAATTCTTTCTAAAACCAAATTGTTGCTTCGTTAAAAGCTTATTTTTATCAAGAAACTCTGTGATTTTATTAGAAAAAAACTTTTCAATTATTTTATTAACTACTGGTAAAAGCGAAATGGATCTGTAGTTGTTCAAGTCATTTGTTTTCCTTTTTTGTAAACTGGTTTTAGAACTAGTTTTTTTTCAATCCTCCAGGCCAGCATTCGCTATCAATGATTTTATTGACTAGTTTAGAGATTAAAATAGAAGAATTAAAGTTAGTTTTTTGAAAATGGCTTAAAACAAAAATGTCAATTGCATTTGTTTTCACGTTCTTTACAATTACAGATGTCTCATCAATGGAAACATACAAGATATTCATCAAATTTTTAATTTCTGTTGCAGAATGCCTTCGCCTGCCATATTTACCAAAACTTGGTCTTGTAGCATTTTGTTTTAATAAAACATGCACGTCATTGGTTAGGTAGTATAGTACAGTACGACAAATTGTCACCAGATGGTGCATTAGGCTTGCAAATGGCTGACATAGACAACCTTGCTCCATGTGCTTCTTATTCTGGTAAGTTCTTGCGTTATTTGTTAAGAACATGAAATCACATTGGACTTTAAAAAACTTAGTTGTGTGATCCAGTAAACTCCCTAGTCCTTCAGTGTGATCAAACAAGTGTTTATTGGGGCCAGAAACGGTTCATCTGACTCCCACTTGGTTAGGCTTAAGTCACGAAGCTTGGCCATTAACTGTATTGGGAAATCTATGCTATCACAGTGATTGGCCAGTAGTGGCCAATTACTGAAATTTAATAATATTTTTAAAAACAACTGCAACTTAAGAAATTTGTTAGGGCCATCATAGGTTTGCTCCACAATTAATTTTATTAATTTAAAGTTATATATTATAGTAGATGTCCGGGGTGCCATTCACTGTACATGAGAGTGGCCAATCACTGTATTTTCTTATATACTCTGTTCACTGTAGGCTAGTAGGCTGAATAACTTACGCAAGTTAATTTTTTGCAGGTGATTCTATTTAAGTACGTTTCATATTCTGTAACAATGCCAAAAACAGCAAAAGCACCCTACAGTGAGGCTGCAATGAAGCAAGCCGTTTCTGCTGTATCATTGGAAGGAATGTCCATAAGAGCGGCAGCCACAAAATTTGGAGTCCCACGAACAACACTCAAAGTAAAACTGACTTATCCAAATAAAAAGAGCACAATGGGCCCTGCTCCAGTTCTCAGTTCACAAGAAGAACAATCACTTGTTGACTGGATTTGCGTATTAGCACGTAAGGGCTTTCCAAGGAAAAAAAGTGACTTGCAGGCAAGTGTGCAAGAATTTTTAAAAATTAACCCCCGTGAAAATCCTTTCACTGATGATAGGCCAGGCGACGGGTGGTACAAAGCTTTTCTGAAACGCCATCCAATAATAACAGAGAGGACATGTGAGGGCGTTACTGCAGCAAGTGCATGTGTGTCTGAAGGTGATATCCGGAAATGGTTTAAAGAAATCACCGATTATTTTACAGAAATTGGTCAACTTGAGATCCTGAAAGATCCATCTCGGGTTATGAATGGAGATGAAACTAATTTTAAGTTGTGCCCAGAAACTGGGACAGTTTTAGCCCCTAGAGGGGCAAAAAATGTTTACGATGTGCAGCAAAGTGGAGAGAAGGAAACATTGACAGTTATGTGTACTTTTTTCGCTGATGGGAGAATGTGTCCTCCAATGGTAATTTATCCTTACCAACGCATTCCAGCCAATGTTGCAGAGTCGATTCCCAGTGAATGGGGCGTTGGAAGAAGTGATACAGGGTGGATGAAAGCAGAAGTATTTTTCGAATATGTTGGAAATGTCCTTCACCCGTATCTAATTGAACAGAAAGTTCAATTCCCAGTAGTGCTGTTTGTCGATGGGCACAAAACTCATTTAACCTGTCAACTCAGTGAACTGTGCAAGGAACTAAAAATTGAAATTATTGCCCTTTACCCCAACGCCACACGAATTCTTCAGCCAGCTGATGTGGCTGCATTTGGGCCCATAAAATCAGGTTGGAAAAAAGAATCGAGAGAATGGAAGGCAGCCAACAAGAACCAAGTTCTAAATAAAGTTTCATTTGCGCCAGTCCTGAAAAAAGTATTTGACAACCATGTGAAACCTCCAACAATAATACATGGATTTCGTGCTTGTGGACTATATCCGTGGACACCTGAGGCAATAGACTACAGCAAATGCTTGGGAAAACAAGTAACCATTGAGAATGATCCCACGGCCGACATAGTGCAATTACCTGAAGCTCGTCTACCATACTCCGCCTTTGTTGACATTGTAGGAGAAGAGAAGATTTCAAAATTTACGAGAATTGCAGAAGTTTTGGCAGAAGAAGAAGGGAATGAAGATTTCCTTGTTTTGTATAGGCTGTGGGAGTATTTTGAGAAAAATAATTCTAAACCACCGATGAGAACCAATAATATTGAAAATGGCGAAACGCTGCATGAATTGCAGGCAGTACCTGTAGTAGCCGAACCTGATGCAGCTGCAGCCGAACCTGTAGCAGCCGAACCCAATGCAGCCAATTCCGTTGCAGGCAAACCTGTAGCAGCCATATCGTCTCCCATGCAAAATGCTGGAGAAAATAATGGAGTTCAAATTAACGTAGAAGACACCGAAAACGGTGCAACAATTGATGGTACCAGGCCTACAGCTACGCTACCAACTGACAATTCAGTAATGAATAATCAGCCTGCTTCTTCCCAATCAAGCAAGGCAAGGAAAGTAGTTGCCAATCCGCACATTGGAGAATTTTTAGTGTGGCCAGAAACTCCCAAGAGGAAAGGCAAAAAGCAAGTAGAACGACTGCCATTTGCCATCACATCAGTTCGATATCAAAACATGCTAAAGAGTAAAGAAGACGAAAAGAAGAAAAAGGCTGAAGATGTAGCAGAAAGAAAGCGAGTAAGGGAGACAAAGAAGCTAGATAAACAAAATCAACAGAAATCAAATCCAACGAAAAAGCCAAAAGTTGGTGCAAGAAAAACATTATTCACTACAGACCTTAACGATCCCGAAGCAGGTTCTTCAACCCAGCCAACTGTACGGCAAAACACCACCAACACCCAATCGAACACCACTGCTCTAGTCAGTTGTTGCAAGTGCCGTAAAGCTGTGAAAACGTACACAAAAGTCTTTTGTTCCTCTTGTAATAAAACGTACCATACCTGGTGCATTCCAAAACACCATCAAGAGCACATACCTAATGATAGAGAGAACGACTTGTTTTTGTGCCACAACTGTTTTAAGTTAGATGATGATTCTGATGACGACATGTCTTCACTGAACATGTCTGATAATGATGACTAGCCTAATTACCTGCAGGCCCAGCAGAACTATTAGCATAACTATATCAGTAAATCCTTCATTAAGATATTCATATGACTTGTATTGTGTGTATGACTTAGCATTAACTCTTATTTTGATCATTATTCACTTGCAAATTATTTTTTTTAGCATTTTATATTGGTGGCCAATAACTATACAGCGCGTGGCCAAACACTACAGCTAAGTGGCCAATCACTATATTTTTGGACAACTTTTATTTGACCTAATAAAAAAAATATTTAAAATTCGTTTCAAAAACTTTTGTGTATATCATTTAAAAGATAATTAAGCATAGTTTACGGAAAAAAATAAAACATACATTAAGCAGCAATATAACCCTTTCATACAAGGTTGTACTTCTTAAATGGCCAATCACTGTCCTGTTTACCCGCTAGTGTTGTAAAGTTTGCATGCGGACATATTTTTTTTTTAGATGTTTGTCAATGTCTAATTTTTCTGTGCGGCCTGTCAAACCGTTTACCTTATTTCAAATTTTCCTCGAATCATTGCCTAATTTACTGAAAATATTTTGGTAGTAGTTCTGTTTAGCAAGTCGTATAAGTTAACTTACTTCATTTTTAGAGACCGGTAATTATTTATCGCCGGGGGAAAAAAACTACGGGCTTCTGATCGCACAAGGGGACACCCCCTTAAGTTGGTTCCTGGCAGGGTTCACAAAAGTTGTAGAAAATTCTTTTTTGCCAACCGTGTAGTGTCATGCTGGAACGCCCTGCCCAAGGCTGTCGTCATGGCCAACTCCCTTCCAACTTTTAAACACCGACTCCGGACCTGCGATCTCTCTTCCTTTCTTGTTCGTCGGGAATTTTGTATATTGTGATGTATTGTTTCTGTATATTGTGTTTAATTTCTTTTTAAGACATGGCTCCAGTGGCTGCACATTGTTTACTTATTTTGTATTTATTTAGGGCCATTGTCAGTGACACTTGTGTCCCTTTGGTTCCTTTTTCCATTTGGAAATAAATTGTTTATTATTATTATTATTATTATTATAAATTGGGGGGTCATGAATTTTTTGGACCTCTCGAGAAGGGGGTCATAAATTGTTCAGGTCCAGTCAAGAGGGGGGCCAAAACATGGTAACCAACTGGAAGAAAAGTCATTTTTTGACCTCAAAAATAGCACTTTCAGCAGTCAAATTTTCTAAAAACGACTTAGCTTCTGAAAGGCAAGCCCCTCAGAACCCCCATGATGTAAGTGTTTACAAGATTTTGAATCTATTAGTTCCAATACTGCAAGTATATTTTATTACAACAAAGAACATTATAGAAAAGTATTGGCATCTGGTTTCTTGGCTTCTTCGGTCTTTTAGGTGCTGACTATGTTACGGACATGGGCGTACCAGCAAACAGTGTGTTCTTCATACTTATTGTATGAATCTTGACAAGAGATGGTTATAAGGAACAGTTTATACAACATTTGAAACCCAACATATCTTTTCGTTCAAAACGAACAAAACTAACGAACAAACTAATGGTAACTGTTAGTGTGGAAAGCTACTTACTTAATTTGGCTATAGCACTAATCTTGCCTACAGGAATCGTTTGGACACAGTCTCAATAGGTATGCAAAAAGTGCACTTTTTGGGGGGTCATATAATTTTTGGACATTGAGTGGGGGAGTCGAGAATTTTTCTGGGTCTCGAAGGGGGGGTCATCGGAAATTTGGTACTCACATTTTATTTCCTTCACCCCCCTCCCCCCGCCATAAATAATAACCATTCCCTTAACTTTCCTGTACTTATCAACTGTCTCTTCATTTTTATTCTTAAGAACATTTTTCCTTAGTATATTTTTGTCGGCAATTTTTGTAGCCAGGGCTTACGTCCATTATTTTAGTTATTTCCAGCTTTACTTATATTTGTTTTTTGTGTATCATCTTTAAGTCTATTTACCTCATAAATTTGTTTAAGTTTGTCATTAACAGAATTGTAGGCTTCATTCGTATCCGTAATTTCATTCAGGTGTCTCCAGTCAATCTTTTTCCTATGTTTAATTGCTTGAGTTTCATTTATGATACTTTTGTCAGTATTATCACTATGAGTCTATTTACATTAATATTTACTATTTTTATATTTACCAATGTAAAGTAATTGTCAGACATCTTTTTTATCCAAGTGTAACCATTTGATGACCCTTCACTTCTTGCACTTGCACTTGCACAGCAATGGTCAATACAAGATTCTTGAAGCACGCCCCTTACAATTTCTACCCTGGTACAAGAATTAATTTTCATATCCAATCCCACAGTTGCAATCAGATTTCGTACTTTTCCCTACAGCTCTTCTTTTATTTTTACTTTTTTTAGTATATCAGTATTAATGTCTCCCATGGCTACAACATTATCAATATTGTTGTCGATGCCCCTTAATATACTTTTGAGTTCACTAATAACTTTAGATTTATTAGCTTTAGGCTGCCTATAAATATCGAGAATTAAGAGCGCGTTTCAGGAAGATGAACAGATATTCTAATTCCGTCATTAACATCACTCTTAAAACCATCAGAAGTAGCATCAAATTCCTCCTTAACAAAGACACATAGGCCACAGCCACAGTCCCTACTGGTTTCTTCTCTGGTAAGAACAAAATTATCATACCCGTGTAGCTTATAAAGATATCGTGAAAACCAAGTGTGAAAACCAATTCACCCCAATTTTTTTTCGCAAGCTACGGATGTTTAAGTGTATAATTTTCAACTTTCCAGCGTTTATAAACTCAATATCCATATCAAAAACATGATAATTTTGTTTGAAAATCTTTTATGAACTCTATACTAGAGAGGGTTTTTGAATATTTACCTGTTTCATATCTTTTGCAAATGATACATACTGTCTACATTCACTATCCTACAGTGAATACAGACCGAAATTTAACTGATATGAAATCTAATTATTTACTCTACAGTCAGATTTTTATTGAGTGTTTACCTTTATAGCAATAATGGCTGCAACATCAAAACTACAGTATGACCTAGTATGCTTACCTTTTTGCCGACAATTAGTTTATAGTTAACCATACTGTAGTATATCAGTCTTGTATTAGTGCCATTCAAATGACGAACATTAATTTTATTCGATGAACGTCATCAGTACTTTTCCTTAAACCACACGGGTATGTTTCTCGGCGTGGATTCCGAACAATGAACCATTGTTACAAAGCCATTGTCGAGAGAACCCAATAATGTAGCAAAGAAAGTTTGACGAAAGAATAGTTTCGTTGTTGTCTGAAGGGGTATTTCGGAATCATGGCAGAATGCAATGACACAATCAAATTTTATGCTTATTCGTGATTACTTTTAACACTTTCCTTGTTATGAGTAATATTTATTTGTTATTCCTACCGATTTTACCGTAATTTATTTGATTTGAAATACGTTAACGTAAAACAACAAACTCATCAAATATACCATAAATCATAAAATACACCATAAATTATAACCAGCAACGCAGCCACGACTCGAACCACTTGCTGACGATCGACTAGTAAAGTAAGCTGAAAACTAAAAAAATCAGTTGGTGGATAGCTCTAACCCTACCCGATGAAGGTTGCCTCCCAAAGAAGCTTAAGATTCGCTGGTCGGGTCGACACCACACCGCTCGTAATCGTTGCCTGGAAACACAAGTTATTTCGTCCATCGTGCCATATCCTGTAATTCTTTTATTTAAAGGTGAGGTGTATCTTCTTAGTTAGTCACAACTACTTTTTAGCTCCATATTTCTCGTTTTATCGCTGTTGATCAACAATGGCGTATTCCTCGCTCGCATGTAACCATTGTACGGAATCTGTGAAGTGACATTGCAAATTTGTCAGTAGTTTCTCAAACATGTGTTTTCTTCACATTTTACTTTTTTGATTGGTGACTGCGTTTCAGGCCGTTTCTTCAGAATCAGCAAACTGCCAATTTGGATCTGCTTCTAGATTTTCATCATTGTGACTTCTAGAATTTACCATTTTATTGTTGGTGGCTGCTTGATGTCAAATTTGGTATCTGTGTTCGATTTGACTGCCTCCCCTCTGCTGCCGACCAATGAGGCTAGAAACAGGAGGGACACCATCTTCTATGATACGAACGCTACACCAGTTAATAGTTTTGTGATAGATGAGTGTGCCAGTGCTACGGTCCAAAGTCCCACCGACAACTCACACATTCGACATCTGTTGAACAAGTCGGCTTCTATCCTACATAAGCTTGACACTTTTGGACTCGAGAAGGACATCGATCTAAGAGCTATCGATTGCAAGCTATTGAAATTAGACGCATCATATTCTGACCTAAAAGCTACATACATTCACTTCACGAAATCGTCATGGCAGAACTTCAACCATGGCCTTGCAACCCTCTAGTCTGAACTTTTGCTCAATATTCGTTCCCTCCTTAAAGAATCTTTCAACAACTTCTAAGCTTTAATTGGTCCACCAACACCAACAACAAATTCGGAAGGTACAACCACGACAAACTCAAGGGTTGTTAAATGCATTAATACCTTTTCGCTAGACCATAGCGGCAGGCTGAATTTAATCTCTTCTTTTCTCCACTTTCCGGTGGCAGCACATTTTTCCAGTACTCACCTTAACAAATATGACCCACTTCATGGTAGCTTGCTTTCTGATCCGGACAAGTCTGTACCACCAAATGTAACTGTGCGCAGCCGACGTCCTGCTAAGAAGTCCCGTGTTGAACCCCGTCGTGCGTTGCCTCAACCTCAGAATGTAAGTGGATGCTGCTTCTAAGTTTTTACACCCACTCAACGCCGTACAAGAAATTTGTGACGAATGCAACCGCAACCACAGTGGTTCCTCTCTGCCTACTGTTTTAGTGCAGGGTACCGTCGACCCTTTCGCATCTTGTTCCCAGATCATAATATCCAAACCAGTAACCATCCTTGGTGATTCTCATGCCCGTGCTTTGCGTTGCAGCACACACTCAGAATCCACGACGTCGTGTTGGTCAGGGACGTCGGTCCAAGCTATATTGAATAGTACCCCACTTGTTCTGTAGGATGCGCACCCTGACTCCGACTTTGTACTATGCTCGGGTTCCAACAACCTAGACTCAGATCCTCCAAGTAGGATAGCACACTTTATTGGAAATACTGCAAGATTGATTAGACAGGAACGACCACATGCTAGGATTCCTGTTGTTGGTATGTTCCCACGCCTCCTACGTGACCAATGCGAGACTGACAAAATTATTGTTCACACTAACTTACTGATTAAGAACTTGTATATTGATCTATGTGTAAACGTCGTATCCATCGATGAACAACTCTGTTTGGACCAGACACTTTTAGCCTGGGATGGGAATCATCTCACGTCTCGTGGCAAACGTATGCTGCAAAATGAAGTAATCAAGTTGCATAAGCCAACCCCAAACTTGACTGTGTAACAGGGAATATTCCCATGCTCTCTCCTCTCACAGTTTTGTCAAGTGTCACCCCGTCCACTAGTTCCACCAACCCTTCCCCTCCAACTACTGACACCAATTCCTTGTCCTGTCTTCTTCTAAATGACCGCAGTATTCCCAAAAATTTAGGTTTTTTTTCCAGGCTATTTTCGTAGATGGGGCATATGATATAATCTTCGTGGTTGAGATGTGGCTTGATCACTGGACTACTGATGCAATGATCGCGGGGAGTCACGGATACTCTGTGACCAGACGTGATCGGGGTTCCAAGGGTGGAGGTGTGATGGCGCTTTCTAAAGGAGAGCTTGATGCTACGGCTAATGTAGCACGGGAAGGTGTTGAAGCATTGTCCATCACCATTGTCTCCCTCACCAGCACCTAAATTTTATTCTGGGCTACCTACCAGACATTCATTGTGACACGACCATTACCTCCTTGTGTTCTTTCCTCTCCACTGCTATGGATCTTGGATGTTCAAATGTCATCTTCGGTGACTTTAATTTGACATCTGTTAACTGGGCGTCTACCACGGCTACCGATCGCACCCACCGTGATTTTCTAAATTTGTTTTCCCCACTGGACATGGTTTATCACGTACATTGTTTCCCCACTCGGGGAAACAATATACGTGATCTTATTTTTTCCGACAATGAACGTCTCATATATGGAATCCAAGCTCTTCAAAATTTGGGCACTAGCGACCACGATATGGTGAGTTTTTTTGTCCACAGTAAACGTTCCTCGTTGAGGCCTGAAATCCATACTCAGGAAAAAATTAACTTTGCGTTACTAAGGAACAAATTGTCCAGTATTAATTGGCTTTAGTATCTTGGCTTCAGTAATGCTAACAGTGCCTGGATAGCTTTCCACAAACTTTTAATGGACCTGGTCACGACATGTCGAGATAGGCCCTGCTTTTAGTCAACAAATGGTCATTTCCACTCTTCCCTACCTGTTGCTATCAAAAAACTTGATCGGTCCAAACATACAGCATGGAGGACCTACAAAACGTATCCTTTCCCTTCAACCAAACTTGCGTATTCACAAAGACAAACTGCTTATGCAGTAGCAATTAATGATTGGCGAAAGCAAAACGATATTGCCAAACGATCAGGGATGATAGTCTGTCAAGCTTGTTCCGTCTTTACGAAACTAAAACGCAATCTGCTCGTAACCTACTTCATTTTCTGGTTGATGGTATTTATGTAACTGCCAATACAGTCAAAGCCGAGCTTTTGAATTCAACTTTTCTCTCCAATGTTGTTACAGATAACGACGTTTCCCCCCCCCCCCCCCCTTTTAACGGTGCGCGTCTGGGTGGTTGTAGTGTGGATCCATGCAGCGTTGACCCAGGTGGCATATCCGGTACCAACGTACCTACGGGTTGTACAAATGTTATCTTTACTATTGTACAGGTGGTTTAGGCATTGTTTTCCATTAAGCCCACCCATGCAGTTGGCCCAGACGGCTTCTCTGCATATTTCTACGAGCAACTCATCCATGAAATTTCTCCTGCATTAACCTTCATTTTTCATCTATCCATGTCGACGGGTTCCGTTCCTTCTATGTGGAGAACTTTTAACGTCATCCCGATTTATAAAAAGGGTGATACTTCAACCCCCCCCCCCCCCCCCCCAACTATCGGCCAATCTCACTTACGGTTGTTCCATGCAAGAACATGGAAACCCTTATCCGCCAATCCTTACTTCAATTTCTTGAGGAACAAAAGTTACTTGGTGGTGACCAGTTTGGTTTTTTGATTGGCAGGTCTGTAGTGATGCAAATTTTGTTAGTACCTTTGGACTTCCGCAACTGACCAAGGTGTCCCAACCGATGTCATCTATTTTGATTTTATGAAAGCTTTCGAATCTGCTGTCCAGTTGGTGGAAATTTACTTGCTTGGCTTGCAGACGTCCTCTCAGGTCACAGGCAGCGTGTGGTGGTCGAATCCTCCAGCTTCAAATTTGCTGGGTGGGTAGTGGGGTGCCACAGGGATCCGCCCTCGGTCCGCTACTTTTTGTAATTTATCTGAACGACTTGTCGCCATTTTGTGCCATACTTCAAATTCGCGGACGATGTTAAAATTTGTTCAAGTATCCATTGTTTCAACGATGGTCAACTTTTAAATTCTGATGTGAGCTTTATCCAACGATGGTCCGAGCTGTGGCAACTCCCACTGTCCAGTCAAAAATGTGGTGTTTTTTTATATTGGCTCTACAAACCCACATTTTAAGTATACTCTGGCGTCATCTGATCTTTCAGTCTTGGATAATGTTAAGGACCTGAGTATCTGGTTTTTTTCCAGATCTAAAATCTTCATTACATTGTTCCAAAATTGCAGCCCAGGCCTACCGTCGCCTGGCCCTGGTTAGGCGGTGTTTCATGAGGTCCCAGGTGTCAATTTTAGTTTGGGCGTTTAAGGTTTACATTCGTCCTCTATTCTAATAGCCCTGTATGGTCACCGTATCTCATACATGATATTGACTGCCTGGAGGCTGTCCAACGTCAGTTCACAAAACGTGTAGCTAATCTCAGAGATCACCCTCTTGCTGACCATTTATCTAGATTGGGACTTCAGCCTCTCGAGTTACGCCGGATTTGGGCGGACCTTGCACTGACTTTTATAATTGTTCGGGGAGAGTTGCCAATCGATCTTCCCTTTTTCGATTTTTCTCCAGCTACTTGGACAAGGGGCCACTCCTACAAATTGCAGGTATCCGAATCGCGAACAGAATGCTGGAGACATTTTTTTTTTGCGCTCCGTATAGTCAGGATCTGGAACTCGCTTCCGGAGTGTGCCATTTCTGCCACCTTGGTCAGTGCCTTTCTGAGGATCATTCGCAAATTACTACTTGACCATTTCCTAAGGTGGACCTATTAACCAGTTTTTACTTACTTTTTTCTCTTTGGTGTGGCGTATGCGGCATTGTGCCATGCTGTTAACCTTGCTTACCATCAAAAGATCTTATTATTATTATTATTAGCATAATGCTAGCTCTGATGGCGCACAACCGTCTGTCGTATTTTTATTATTTTAAATTTATTTGTTAAATATAGAGCTTTCAAATACATGTTTATTTGTTAATTTTATGTTAATTTACTTGCATTTGAAATACGTTAACATAATACAACAAAATAATAAATTACCTACGGGGACATAACACTACAACCATTCAACACCAATTCTACTTGTAAATATTAACCAGTTTTACTTTAAAACTAAAACAAATTCGTTCGTGAATAGCCCTCACCGTACCCAATGTAGGTTGCCTCTCAGAGAAGCCTAATGCTAGCCATGTTGACACAACCGTCTGTCATATTTTGATTATTTTTAATTTATTTGTGAAATATAAATATTTAAATACATGTTTATTTATCGAACATGTGTGCACGTAATCAATAAATAAATGGGCAGTAGTTATCACTGATGGAATCCATTTGGCTCTCCGTTCTATAATTACACGTTTATTGTCTTATCACTTCACTGTTCTAGTTGCCGAAAGTATCCGTCATCACATAACGCTGGATAACCCAGTTAGCCACAAAGGTTCTCTACTTTTATTTCTTAATGTTACTCGATTCCGAAGTACCCCATCACCATTCATACCGTGGATACTCAACGCCGAATAGCCCCTTCAAACAACTTCTCCTAAAAAAAATTGTAAGAGAAGTTATCTGAAGGGCTATTCGTCATTGATTTTCTGCGGTATGAACGGTGATGGTGCACTTTGGAATCGAGTTACAATCAGTAAACACGAGCACAAAACCCTTCACCAAACAAGCAATAACAATATTGTCTTTGTGTAAACATTGTTGCATGCACAGACACCTTGTTAAGCTTCTGACTTAAAGAACGTCAGCACGATTTGTTGTTTGTTGCAGGCACGACTCGAACAATATGCGGTTGGTATAAACACGATAACCAACGGCATCTCGGGAGTTCTGGCAACAATAACTCGTTGCTTCGCCACTCGATGATTATTGGCAGAACTACTGTTACGCCTTTGGTTATCCTATATTCTACCTTTCCTACATCATGAAACGATGTCACTATTCACAAAACTGTTTCTCTTCACAAGGTTTAAGAATTAGCAACCTTTCAAAAAACACTTACTATTCTTTTCAAATTGCGAGAACCTTTTAACCACGAAGAACTTGAGAGTAAGTATCAGTTAAACCAAGGCGTTATTAACAATGTGGTTACCAGCGGAAGTCGATCGAGTGGCGAAGAGGCTGGAACAACCCATTGTTACCGAACACAACGAGTGAACATATTTATGCAACGAGCCTATTGTACAACGAGCGAATGTAGCCAGTGGTACCGTAAAGAGCCTACGCACGCCACTCAGTCAAATGGCGATTTGCACATCGTCTGCAGGACTATAACGAGTTCACAGATATTGTTTACCATCAGATGGCTGAGTATAGATTCAACACCACTACACCATGGAGGGTGGCGTATCTTGAATGCAATTGCTTGTTTTTGGCTTTATGGTAGGCAAGCACTTCAGAAAAATGCATACAGAAATATCGTATTTTTTTGGGTAGATTACGAAGATATATTCATGTCTTCACTGACCAGCCTAAGATGAATTCAGCAGTTAGCTGTGCTTTTGTTTTTGGCTTACAGGTCTGCAACTGCAAATTCAGGCAGATAAGCAATAGATGGTGTCCTTACGTAAGCTGCTAGATAATAGCAGGCGCAGTTTGTTATCTTTCCGTATCCAAGAGTGAAATGTAGAGCCTAAATATCTTTGATTAATGCAATCTGATGGCGCATCAATCCTGCAGCATATTTTAGAGCTGTTAATAGAATGAGGTAAAAAAGGTAACCCTATGTTGGGACCCAGGCAATGAGCATGTTAAATTAACTGCCGAGGTTGCCCTCGAGTTACCAGTTGTAAAGGACTGGCCAGTTTTCGCATCTGAGTCTTGTACCATTCGTCATGCTAAACTCATGGGTTTGTGGCAGAAGTAATGGAATCAGTTACCGATAATAAGCTATGCACAGTAAAGATTTGACATAGATCATCACTGTCCATTCGTTGGGAAGAAGTGGTCGTGGCAGATCTCGGGATGGGCCATACCAGTTTGACGGCACGAGATTTGCTCCGTGTATCTCCTGTGTGGGATTTCCTGTGTGGGATTTCCTGTGTGTATCACTTGCTCTGTTGCACTTAAAATATTGTCATAGTTTGGTGGAGAGTTAAGCTTCACAGGCGTCCCATGTCTGTTATGGAATACGTGGATTGGTACCTATAATTACTAGGTATTAATCCAGGAAATCTCCGGAATGTCTTCCCATTCTTAACATAGAAAAAGGTTGTACAACCACTTTAGTTTGATTTTTTTCGATGATGTTTATGTTACTTAATAAACGTCAGCCAAAACTTTATCTTGCTTGACTTTTAATCGCTGAGGCACTTTAGACCCATACTATGGGTTTATTTTCTGTAACACTTTAGCCACATCAGCTTAGTGTCTGCTGTCTTGCCATCCCTTTGTCTCCACTCGCCACTTTTTTTTAATCAGTCATTTGTTTGTAGCTTTCAGCTGCATCCTTCACGGATGGCTAAAATTATGTTAGATTTATCAAGTATTATGTGCCAACATAACAAATACATTGACGTGCCTTTACTTTCATATCCTTCCTTTTTTTTAAGGAAAAGCAAATAAATTCTCATATTTTTACTAGCTACGTAAGATAGATCTCAACCAGAAACAAGTTACTATTATGGGGAAATAATGTTGGAAAAATGAGGAAAAATTATTAAATTCTAGTTACTCTAAATACATTAAATAAGAAATTAAAGGAATATTCAAACTTTTGGAATATTTAAATTTTGAACATTGTATTTCCTAATAGAATCCCAAAACTTAAACTAGTTTTTAGTGTGTAAGGTTTTCAACGTCATCTTTTCAGGTTCTTTTCATAGAAAGTCTTGAATATCTAATGTGGTGTGTTACAGTTACATTTAAGTTAGACTTAAGATTCCGAATATCAAAACTAAGATTTTTTAATGTTTTAAAACCTTAAATTTAAGACGTTTCCCAAGTATTTTGACTGATGATGACGTATATTATTTATAATAATAATTGGTTTATGTATGAATTGTTGTAAAATTTCTTGCTGGCACAAGTATTCTGTTTTTTTGTGTGTGTTTTTTTTTAATAAAAATTATTCGTATCGTGGGGTCCATTCTTATCTCTTCATTCGTTGTCAGTGAGTTTGTTTGCACAGTTCTATTAGCAACTGGAGCATGTTACATCTCAGGTTACCCAAGACTCTGTCCTTGGTCTTTTCTTTTTCAGTTTCCCACAAAACTTAGGTCTTTTTGCACATTGCTCTGTTGCTAATGCTCTTGAAATAAATTTGAACAAACGTACGGCAAAGCACTTCGGTGGCAATAACCGGCGCCAATAACCGGCGCCAGTCCTATTGTATCAATAATAGAATTATCACTGTAAAGTCCTCACATGAATCTAATCTTGGTATTCTGATAATCTTCAGTCACTTGTCCTACCAACTAAGAATAGACTAGTCGTGGTGACTTCATTCTAATCTACCAAATCCTGAACTTTCTTATGGACGTCAAAGCCGTTGATTGCTCGTCTTCACTTGATGCTATAATTTCCGATTCCTCAGGAATAACTCTAACTTTAATATCTAGTATAGTTTTTATGTTGCAAGGTTTTCTCTATGGAAATCGTTACCAACTAAAGTCGTTGCTGCGTCTTTCCTAAACTGTTTAAAAGTTTGTTTCGACACTTTCCTTTATTTCTTGTCTTTCTTCTGTTCTGGATTTGAGTAGGGTGGACGGCTTTTGTTGTAGCCTCTGGCTCGGTGCAGCCTCTTCTACTATACTACTTCATGCAGACAATCAGGTCTACATAAGTAAGTTCGGTCCCAAACAATGTCCTTTATGGATATTAGATGGGTTGGAAATAGCAATAGGCCGCAGCAATACGATCTTATTGAGACGATTTACTTTCATTTACTTTCTTATGAACTTTGTGATTTACGTATTCTAGACTACTTAGAGACCGTTATTCAGTGGGCCGAACAGTTATAGTATGTTATGTTTTAGTGTCTCCCTTCATAACCCAAACCCGTAATGAATACTTTTAATCTATTGAAGGCCACTTGTCTATTTCTGTGCATCTCAGGATACCCCAGTACTTATATTTTAGCTTCTTTTTTGCTAAATACGTGCTCGCATTATAATTTTTCAGTGCCATGTTGTCCTTGCACAATAACTTTATAGTGCCGTCCCTTTGCTCGAATTATAACGTCCCATCGTAGCTGGACTTGTTATTGTCACCATAGCTGATAACAATTCAAAATGCCGGACAATAAATTGCTTTTGTATGGCAAGTTCCAAACCGTACATCAGATTGAACACAAACTGATTACAGATTTTATTCAGGATTAACTTTTCAATAATTCATATCTTATTTTGTAAAAATCCTAGATGGCGGCCCAAAAGGTTCTAAAAAAGAGCTTTTTTTTTAGTTCTAATCAGGTTGAACACAAAATAGTTATGAACAATAATTTGAATTACTTTGCCTTCAAAAGTTTCGTAAAATCAGACGGTGCCTAAAAATTGAAGTTCAAAGAAATTGTTTTTGGACTTGTAAACTGTTCATCACACTGAGAAACAAACATTGTGCGAGTGAGCTTCAGAATTAAATTTTGTGCAAATAAAACATCATGTTCAAGCTCCTGAATACCTAAGATGGCATCCGACAATGGCGTCGAAAAACTGTTTTTGTCTCGTAACTTCTAAACCAATGATCATAATGAAAACAAACTGGTTTTGTATAATCTTAAGAATTATATATATATATTTTTTTGGGTATAATCCTTCCTAAATTTAATGTTCAGGCCTGTGTTGTGACCAAATTCGCCTTTTGTGTATTTGACAAAGACTGAAAACCAATTTTTTACTGGATGAAGGTTGGAGTGGAAGGTTAGGTAAGCAAGGTCTACTGTTCACAGAACTAATTGCTTAAATCGTTTTACCGTAATGAAAGTTGTCCTGTTAATAGTAAACAGTCTTCCTGCTGATTTAATTCAACTGGGCATTGGCTTAACAAGGTAACCAACGTTGTAACCTGCATGCAGACGTTATTTTGAAATAGGAAGCTTTGTAGGATACACCCCACACAAAAAAAGTATCTTGTTGCCTTCTTCAGTTAAAGTGATTGCACATCATTTAGTATTTGATACGATACGAAAATCAATCTAATGACAAGTAAAACAAATGAAAATAATATTCATTACTGAGAATTACTGATAGTTACAAAATGGAGTGAAATACAAAAGAAACAAAGTAATTGTAGTTTATTTTCTGAACGTATTTTGTGCGCAATTTGCAAACACTAAATATAGACAAGGCCGGTTGAACAAAATATTAGGCATTAAAAATAGTCTACAGCTGATTAATTTACAAAAATATATTGTTATAAAAATAATATCACTACTTTTATGCTCACCAATGAACGGGCCTTACCTGGAATGGTTTATGTTAGTTCACGTTATCCGTATTGTTAGTTAATGTTAAACATAATCAACCCAAAACCAAACTTGGTATAAGAGAAGTCGCCAAGTATCCAAAAAGAGTCGGCCTTAGAAAGTAGTGATATCATTCAACCAGAGAAAGACCTCCAAGTTTAATCCTACTGGCCAAGTTAATCGCACCTACTAATAGTTCGAAAGTTAAATGAAAACTAGAAGATTACTACTAGCTGTAGCAATCTTCAAGTTTTCATTAACGTCCAAGTATTATTATTATCAGTAACGTCCAGTGGGCCACTTTCGGTAAGCAGAATTGCAGAGAATAAATAGGAATGTTGAAAATACTCCACATTTCTCTCACTTTCTAAGTTTTTGAAACAGTGTGGTCGTTTCTTTTATCATATCTACAGCAAATATCACAACTGGTCGAAGAGTTATCCAGAATTAATCATATTCATCGTTGTTGGATTCCATCGTTCGATTGGTTCATATTAGGGAATAGCTGGGTAAGATGGAAATGCAATTACAGAAAATAACCTGAGGTATTATGGTATCTCTCGCTCGGCCGAGTAATTGTTATCTTCATATATAAATTGCCAATTTAGTACATGACTATACAAAGATTGTTCTAATGATTTTCCAAGAATTAGCACACCTTGCATTTATGAATTCCTATTTCGTACGATTTTTATCCAGATAATTTCGATTTCTTTTTCAGGCTTTATCAATTTATGCAGATTTTGTCTGAATTTCTTCTCTATTTCCTAGTTTTACAACTATTTTTTCCAGATTAAAAATCCTGTTTTCTAGAACTGTGTCAAAGTGTATCTTCCATTCTGTGTTTCTCCAGTTTTACCCAAATTTTTACTTCTCATAAGTCTTGATTTCTCTGGTGATAGTAAATTTTCCCGATGTGTCTCTTCTTTCCTGACTTGTTTCCATTTATGCAGAGATCTACAGATTTATTTAGATCATTCTTCAACTGCTCACTCTTAACCAGAAACAACTAAAAAACCCCTGTGGGCTGGGGGTAGAATAAGCCCACCGTACCCCTGCGTGTCGTAGGAGGCGACTAAAAGGGAACCCAAGATCACGGTTTGCTAGTGTGCCAAGGGTTTGCGTGGCGGAGGGTTTTTTGTCCGTCTTGAACACTAGCAACCTCAACACTACGGTTTGCGAGTGCGCCTACGGTGTGTATGGCGGGCAGGTTTAACACCCGTCGCAAGCACTAGTCCGAAAGAGGTGAAGGGACATCCAGACAAACCGGGCCCCGGGTGGCTGCTTAGAGGATGTTTGGCGGTTTGAATCCCCTTTTGGGTTTGATTCCGATTTGCCCATTCTGGCCACTGGGCTTTTCATCCTCATCCCCCAGCATGTTGGCCGTGTGCTGCAACCTAGTAATCCGTGGAGGCGAAGATCCTGGCTTTCGGGCTTTGGCTCCTTATTCCGGTGGACGGGTGGCCTGGGCGAGCCGGCCTAAGGTCAATCGGCTATGACTTTTCGGGCTCTGTCGTTGTGGGGAGGCGGCTTGTGCTGTATCCATCTGCATCACGGACCCGAACTGTTTGGGTTATCGAGGGAGGTGGTGTGTACAGCTTCCTTGGTGGCCTCGCCTCTCGGCATGCTTAGGCTGCCACCTCACCGAGATAGACGGCGGTGTTAGCTTCCTGGTGCAGGGCCCTGGATATGCGGCTTCCGGCCCTGCATCACCCGAGTGCCGCGCGGGGTTTTCTTTTCTGGGGGGCCCACCGCCGCGACTTATTTTTGCTCTACATGGCAACTACTTCTCCCCCCTCCCCCCAAAATTCTTCCCTTCCTTGCCGCACTAGCAACCGCCAGAGGAGGGAACCCGAGATGGTTGGACCTGGTGCCCAGTTACCAGACTTTCGTAAGAGTCGGGACCAAGTCCCGAAGTTCCTGGTGGTGACAGGCGAGGGCCGAGATGTTACACAACTCGGTCCGTTCGCTGTCCACAAAGCGCTGAAAAGGATCTGTGGTTCGGATCCGAAGAGTGTCTCTCGGCTCCGTGCTGGGGGATACCTTGTGGAAGTTGCAGACGATGGTCAGGCGAAGAGGCTTTTAAAAGCGAGTGCGCTGGGGTCATGCCTAGTGCATGTCGAGCCGCATCGTACTTTGAACAGCAGCAAGGGGGTCGTGACATGCTTTGATTTGAGGGGTCTCGGTGATGATGCCATCCTGGACGAACTCAAGTCACAGGGTGTTACGGCTGTGAGGCGTTTGACACGGAAAGGTGAGAATGGTGCCCAGCCAACTGACACCTTTTTCCTGACCTTTGATACGCCAGTTGCACCGCAGCACATTACTGCCGGTTACCTGCGCTTGAAGGTCAGGAGTTACGTTCCGAATCCGCTGCGGTGTTTCCGCTGTCAACGTTTTGGCCATACCAGCGGCTCGTGTAAAGGTAGGCCTACCTGTGTTTCCTGTGCTCAGGCAGCCCATGAAGGCGCTGACTGTGCTGGCCCGAAGCAGTGCGTCAACTGCGGTGGTCAGCACCAAGCCTCTTCACGGGACTGTCGTGTTTATGTTGAGGAACGTCGAGTGCAGGAACTAAAGGTGAAGGACGGGCTTTCCTACTCGGAGGCCCGAAAGAAAGCCAAGCTATCGGCACCGGCAATGACTCGTTCTTTTGCGCAGGTGTGCGGTGCGCCAACGCCTGGCCCAGTTAGTGACTCTGCTGATTTGGCAGATTTACGCTCTGAGCTCAGGTCTTTGACGATGACGGTGGGCAAGCTTATTACTTTGTTGACCCAGCAACATCCATCTCTGCAGGGTCTTTTGGGTCCTTCGGACCCGGTTGCTGCCTTGCCGTCGACATCTGCCCAGCCTGCAAATGCTTCTGCTCCTGCTGCTGTTCCTGCTGCTGTAACTGTTCCCAAGCAGGATGGGGCTTCAGCTAAGCCTCCGCCTGCCCGGAGTGAACCACAGAAAAAGTTGAAGAAAAAGGCTCCTGCTGGTAAGGCCTCATCACCACCCGTGAGGACGTCGCCACCAGGAGAGAAAGTGAAACTGTCGTTGAACGGCCAGCTTGCTGAGGGGTCCGTTGTGTCCCCTCAACATCTTGATACTACTTTGCCCATGGAACAGGGAGAGATTTCCTGTTCCAATTCTCCAGAACTTTTTCCTCCTTCCGAGGACAACTTCGTTCTGAACCTCACTCCATCTTTTGATTCGGGTGAGGATTCGGATGTTTTCGGATCGCCCAGAGGAGGAGTTGAGGAGAATGATTCAGTCTTCAGCCCGCCCTAATGCCTGCGCATGCC
>JAHWFP010181216.1:0-12541 GCA_023313725.1 Lithobius niger | reverse complement strand
GACAGATTGGCTAAATGCAAGCATTCTGTTGAAAGCAAATACTAGCAATGAAGCACACCTCCGAGCCGTTGAAACCATCGCAATCCAACATTTTCAAAATGGTGGTGTGCCTCTCATGAATACTCAGGAACCAGCATATCCTCAAGTGGCTAAACTAGTCACTCCAGATCTGTCGACTCGCCTCAATGCAAAATGGAATAGCTGGCTACTAAGGCCCACTAGGATGACAAGTGACGCATCCAGTGACAACTGAGAAGCACGAGATTTTCAAATAGTGTATATAACGACTGTCTGCAAAATGGACGACAAGTGAAAGTTGTTTATTATCTGAAGTAGTAGTTTCGTGGCCTGAGGAAGGTGACAGACTCACAAGTAACTTTACTGGTGATATCACCGAAAATTCGCCTGTAGTGCAACTTCTAACTGGGAATTTGTGCTGCAATTTTGGTTTGCGTAAATCATACAATATGATTGTAGGTAATTAAATGTTTAGAGTAAGGGTCTAAAAGTCAAAACCTAGAAAGAACACGGACAAGGTTTGACAGTAAGGGTCTAGGTGTAAAATTTTGTAAGAGGCCGGTAAGCATTAGACCCTTACTACCCGGTGGTCAGAAATAAAAACATTTTCACGAAAAACTGGAAATCCTCCCACGTGCTGATCCAGTGGTAGTATGGTATAGGTTTACTGCTTTACTGTATGTTAAAAATTATTTTTCGATTTAGTAACATTGCAGGGTATTCGCAGCAGAGAGCATTACTGGTTATCCTCTGCCGTAAATCTACGAAATGTAATAAAAAAATTCTAAAGCATCAAAAGACACAAAATGCTAAACTTCACAAGAAAATTATGTTCTTAAAGTTCCATAACAATATTCTAAGAACAAAGAAAATCTGCTACAATCGTTCATACACACTTTCTGTCCGAATAGAGTAGAACTATAAGCTAACCACCGGGTAGTAAGGGTCTAATGCTTACCAGCCTCTTACAAAATTTTACACGTAGACCCTTACTGTCAAACCTTGTCCGTGTTCCTTCTAGGTTTTAGACCCTTACTCTAAACATTTAACGTTCCGTTTTTGTTTATTAATAGTAATTATGGTTGACTGAGTTTGAAATATTATGTTCCAACAATTTTACACAGTACGCCTGATGAACTTTTACAGTTTATAAGTTTTGATCAAAGGAACAGATGTCTTAAAGAATGCCTTTATTGACTCAAAGTTCTTGATGATTTTTAGAAATTTTATAGTCGTATTTTAAACCATGCGCAATGGCTGTTTGCCGTGACGTCACCATGAGTTAGCCAATGACGAACGAGAACAACGGCTGTTTGGACGTCTGATTGGACTAGCCCAGTCACGTGATATGCACGTCACAGCAAACAGCCATGGCGTGTGGTATAGTCATATTTGTTTACTGGAATGATTTATTGTAATAAACGGGACAGAAAGCCAAATGGGCTCGATAAGTGTTAAATAAATACAGATGCAAACCTATTTACGTTACCTTTTGGACTTAAATATCAGACTGACTGAGCGGGGCATCGAATCCGCGACCTTTGGAATCAAAGGCCGGAGTCGTTACTGCTCAGCCATACTGACAAGTAAAGAAGTAGGACTCCGACCTTTGATTCCAAAGGTCGTGGGTTCGATTTCTCGTTCAGGCAGTCTGACATTTAAGTCCAAAAGGCAACGTGAATAGGTTTGCATCCGTATTTAATGATTTACTGTAAGTTTTGTTTTAAGTGCTTCGTATTGTTTACTTTGTGTGTATTATAACATAACCCCATACAAAACATATAACATAGCCCCTGTATTAGGTTTCAGGTTAATTCTTTGGTGATATAATTTTATCATTACTAAAAAATAAAATAAAAAAATTAAATTAAAAAAAAATTACGTCATTTGACGGCAAGAACTGCCCGACCTCAGTTGCATCGTAATATTTTCACATTGTTATAGCCTCAGCTGCCGCTCCTCCCTATCCTTTTTATGAAAACTGAAATTTCTGAACATTTCTGAAAATTCTTTTGCTCTAATGAGCATTGACTATCGGCCGTGCTAATAATATGAAGAATCTATTATTTCGATTCCAGGTTGGCTGTTTTAGTAAAAGTCAAATTTTACAGTCATCTTCTAAAGAGCTTTAACAAAAGCGTCTGATAGCTCGTCTGCCCACTGCAAGACTAATTGTTACAAATTATTTACGGCTTGGCAAAGAGCCATTTGGATGCACAAGTAAGGATCACGTCCTTGCTGATTTGGCTGGAACCATCAGGTTGGCGGATTCTAGAGGATTAGGTTCAGATTAAAGACCTCAAACCTTACATGATCGTCATTTTGACTGTCTAATGAAATTACTGACTTGTTCAATGACATACATCCTACTGAACAACAGAACATGGAATGTTCCGAACACGTGTCTATTATCAAACAAAGACTCAATGCACACCAGAAGTTATTACTTGGAACTATATTTGACGTAAAACGTAAATAAAAAATTTTAAAAAATGCGACTGCAGAACAACAAAAGGACACAATTATTTTGCTTGTGAAGTCACTCAACCAGAGAAAGGTCGCCAGGGTTAACCGTATTAACCAGCAAACATTGCCCTGTTTCTTTAATTTCGTTGCATACTTTCTTACACTGCTGAAACATGTTAGCCTTAGAACCATACAATCCCATGGCTTCTGTCATTGACATTTGTGCAATCTGGCATATTTGCAGACAACTATAATCCCTCTCGGATCAATAAAAGTAAAGAATAGAGCAATGTACTGAGTTTAATGGTTAATAGGGTTAACTTTGACGGGTCCCTGGTTGTATGATATCCTTTTTCTGAACTTGCCGGCTATCTTATAGAGCAGTGACACGACGTAGTATTATTGTATATAACTCTATGCTGGAGCCTTAATGGCTTAGTTGCAAGGGGCACTGCAGAGAGAAACAGAAGGGCGTCATACTGAAGCCGATGCTGTGAAGAGTGATTTCTTAGACCTAAAACGCGCGATTTTTGTTGTTGGAGAAAACAACGTTATTTTAAGCCTAAGAAATCCGCTCTTCCGTTGTTTTTCCCTCCATTTTGATGTAGTGCACCTTGTAGTTATGCCCTCCAAAACCCATACTGGTGCCAATCTGGTACCAATATGGCGGCAAATGCCACTGATCTATACCAGTTTCGGTTTTGGATGGATTTTATACAACTGGATACAAAAATTAATATTTTATTTCAGCAGGGGATAAGAAAGAGCATTTTCCTAAACTCACTGAAGAGCGCAAGGCTGTCTCCACAGCTCATCAAAAATGTTCCTAAACGCCTGATTAATTTTCCGATTCCTCAGCATGACGTCACTACTGTTTGCGCTCACTGGCTCTTCGAGGTAGTTTTTCCCCTGAATCTACCAAGATGCGGAAATGCGGTTTTTCCTCTGAATCTACCAAGATGCGGAAATTCGGTTTTTCCTCTGAATCTACCAAGATGCGGAAATGCGGTGTTTCCTCTGAATCTACCAAGATGTGGAAATGCGGTTTTTTTCTCTGAATCTACCAAGATGCGGAAGTGTGGATTTTCCTCTGAATCTACCAAGATGCGGAAATGCGGTTTTTCCGCTGAATCTACCAAGATGCGGAAATTCGGTTTTTCCGCTGAAGCTACCAAGATGAGGAAATGCGGTTTTTACGCTGAACCTACCAAGATGAGGAAATGCGGTTTTTCCGCTGAATCTACCAAGCCCCAGACATGCGATTTTTTGTTAGGCCGCTAAAAGTGTTTTTCCCACCGCATGAAACGTTTTTTTATGACATTGCCTAAAAAAAAAAAAATTCCGATCACGAATCAGCATTTTCATCAAACATTTCCTGGAGCCAATAACCACTGCAACAGCTTTTTGCTCCATTCGCATGATCGCCTCGAAACAAATCTTACGGGTCGTTCAGTTATGTCACAACTAAAAACTTGGATGTCTAAAGAATGACTTTTATCAAATGTGCAAATTGTGCCCACTCGCGTCAATTTTTTTTAGCTCGACTCCCTAGAACCACTTGATTTTTAGCGGCCTTATTTTCACTAAGATTATTTATGCAATCATAATTTACAAATGGTGGTAATTGTCGTCAAGTAGATCAAATACTAAGCTGAAAGAAGGTAATCACTCGTGTATAAGAACTATACACGTATTTCTAAATTTGTGTTTACATTTTGTTGGTGGAGGCCCGTGTTCTAAATTTGTGTTTACATTTTGTTGGTGGAGGCAGCCATATTGAAGATCATCAGCCCTACTGCTCAACAAGGTTTGACGTGTGGTTCAAGACTGGTCAATGAAACATTTTCAGTGAAATTTTTTTTTTCGAGTTTGTTTTGGGCTAGGCGGTGCATTACACCTCTCTTACCACTTTCCTCTCAATTTTAAATTTTTTACCCACTTTTTTAACCCTTCTTTTTGGGTTTTCTTCCATCCAGTAAAAAAACCTAAAATGCTTGATGTGTGGCGAGGCACTCTGATGTAGACTTTTAATGTGAATTACTTTTGAAAACATAATACTTGCCAACGTCTGTTTGGTTAGTGTTCGATACTTATGATCAATTATGACTCAAACTGCTAGTACTCCAACAACCATCAACAGTAATCTTAATTGTCCATGTAGAAGTGAAAACTTGACCCTGTACGAACATAAAATCATTGATGCCAATGCTGTTAGTTCAAGTAAAAACAACGATCGACGACGTACAATTTGGTTTGATGCAAACTAATCAATTGATGATCGTTATGCCTCACCATGTGCCCGATCAACGTATTGTCCAACAAGAGATGTGGAGGATAATGAAATACGAAGATGTCTCAAGGGCTTAAATTCGTCCATCTCCATGCTGCGACTTGAACGAGACATTGACTCTGCTGCTGTTGAAGCCAAACTAGCATCCTTGAAGACGGTTATTACTGGTGTAATTTCACCAACAAAGCTGAATACACAACTTTCACCAGAATTCGCACAGACTCTGCAATCACAGGGAGGTTATGCTGTCATTACTGAAAAATCGGAGCTTACATCAAAGGATAATAATGATCCAACAATGATCGCTGAATTGACATCTTTAGAA
Organism: Lithobius niger; assembly: GCA_023313725.1. NCBI lineage: Eukaryota > Metazoa > Arthropoda > Chilopoda > Lithobiomorpha > Lithobiidae > Lithobius > Lithobius niger. Next base: position 7,442 of record JAHWFP010181216.1, on the reverse strand, counting down.
TCCTCCCTTACTGGAATGATGAATGACTTACGACAGCTTGTTGAATTGAATTCTGAAAACCTGGTTACGAAAATGGAAAATCTGCTTATTGAACAGTCCTGTCGAATTGGTAAAGTTATTGATGCAACATTACAACAACATGAAAATTTCATTATTGACCTAGTGAACAAGGTTAACACCTGTAGTGAAAATTCATCTAAAGAAAATGAAACTCCTCATTCAAGTATATCTCGTGCACCCATTGCTATAACTGTGCAAACTGAGCCCCTCATGAATACCGAGTCGCCATCAATACCTGTAAGTCAAATAACAACAAAAAGAGTACAACCAACTGGAAGTGTCATCCAAGTAAGATCTGTTTTGTCGACATCTACAGATGGCAAACTTCAGCTCTCTCCAGTCATGTTGAACCTTCACGTAATGAAATGCATTCAACTCCGATAAGTGATCCTGATAAGCTAAAATGGGTTGCCATTCGGAAAAAACCCACAAAACCATACTCAACGTCTGATAAACCCATCAAACGCTCTGCTCAAAATGTTCCCTCTCATGAAATGCCAATTAATACTGGTTCTTTAGGAAAGGGCCGAGCATCCCCAGGTACTATCAATAAGCTTAATCTGCATTACCCAATTAGAAATATGTCTAGGACTGAAACAACCCATAACTATATAGTTCATGCTACCAAAAAGTTAAATTATGTCAAGCCTATATCATCAGCTGTGAACCCTAGTACCCAAGTTGTCTTAATTGGGGACTCTTATGTTAGGAACATACATTTACCTGCCGATTTGAGCACTATCACCTGGACATGTCCTGGTTACAAAATTGAACATTTTGACCAACGAATACCAGGAATGCTTAGCAATACTAACCAAAGCCCGACAATTGTTTTATGTGTGGGAGCAAATAATGTTCCCCAGGACACACCATCTAGCCTTGTAAACAATTTATTTCATTTGGTGGAATCTGTGCGGAAGATTAGACCTGGTAGTCGTATTCTGGTTGTGGGGCTATTTCCCCGTCCGGGATCTAAAAAATATCAACAGCTTCCCTGCAAATATCTAGTAGACTGTAATACTTTAATTGCATAAAAGTGCAAAGTTAGTGACACAGTTTTTGTTGATGTTTGGCCTGATCTAATCTCAAACCTTAGTCTTATATCTAAGGATGGTCTACACCTTTCTGCTGCTGGAAAAATTGTCCTGCGTGATATCATTCATGGGGTTGTAACCTACTCGTATCCATCTCAGCAGGGGAGCTTGTTAAACTTCTAAGTCGTAAGGGGACATTTTCAAATCATAATGATCACCCTATTCAAACTACTAATGATTATACCAGTGTTGACATGTTAAATAAGCCTCATCAAAATTGTGATAGAATCGTAAGGTGTCTGCCGTGTCCCCATTCTTCCTGTTGCCTTATAAATGCCCAGAGTATGAAGGGAAAAATGGCGGAACTCCATCTGCTGCTTTCTTCAGGTTTATTTGATCTGATCTTTGTTGTCGAAACTTGGTTTGATAGTTCTGTGGCTGATATGCAGCTGTTATACATGTCATCCTATAGTGTTATCCGCCGAGACCGCCCTTTGATTCAGGGGGGAGGCATTGCAGTCTTTTACAAAAGCACCCAAACTTTGAGCCATACTATCCTATCAGATAACGTGGAAGCTTTAAGTTTTCAGTTGACTGGTGCAAACTTGAGAATTACCCTGGGTTATTTACCTGATGGTAGAAATGAATGTCAGATTAAAGCAATGTGCTCTTTCCTTAGGTCCGCTGTGGTTCCTGATCGGTGTAATTTAGTCATCGGGGACTTTAATATGGCACATATTGACTGGCAGAACTGTTCAGCTTCAAACAATCACCAACAAATCTTCCTTGACTGTACGGCTGACTTGGGTCTAACTCAACTGGTCACTAAGCCAACACGTAATAAAAATATTCTTGACCTTGTCTTAGTTGACAATGAACGTCTTGTATTTGACACTGATGTAATCGATCACTTCGGCATGAATGACCATAATTCTGTTACTTTTTCTCTTAATAACTCTGTTCGAACTGTTAGCAATGCCATAAACGGTTTTTACAGGAAGATTGACTACCATGCTTTACATATCAAACTTTGCAGCACTGACTGGTCTACAATAAAAAGACATGAGGCTGATGTAAACAGCCTATGGAATTTTTTTCATAATATTTTGATTGCTGCAGTTGATGATTGCAGTAAAATCAAACCATCAAAACCTCAGAGTCACAACAAACTACCATCTCGTATTCGTAAAGAGACTAGATACAAACTGCAGCTTTGGCACTTGTATAAAAATAATAAAACTGTAGAAACAAAGAAGACTTATAATGACCAACGGCGTAAACTTGCAAAACTCCTTAAAGATTTTGAGATTGATTGTGAAATAAATGTTATCAAGGAGGGTACTCCGGCAGCCCTCTTTCGCTATGTTAACAAGAAAACTAAACAACCACGAATGATTCCTCAATTACATTACTGTAGTAAACAACTCACTGACGATTTTGATAAGGCTTCTGCCTTCAATGAGGTGTTTTGTGGTAATTTTGTCCTGGACGACAATATAGCCGATGAGGTTTTTTTCTAATTTTACTGCAACTAATCCAGACAATGATTTAGCGCCAATTCCACATGTCAGAGATATTGACTTCTCAATCGATGATGTCTATAACAACCTTACTAGTTTAAAAAACAGCCATGCTGTCGGTCCAGATAATTTTTCAGCAGTTTTCTACAAAGAATTTTCATCTGAACTAAGTTTACCTCTTTTTTGGATCTTTAAACTCTCTGTTCAGACTGGGAAGGTTCCTAATTGCTGGAAAATGGCATATGTCACTCCAGTTTACAAGAAGGATAATGCAGCTAACCCCGCAAATTATCGTCCAATCTCGATAACTTGTGTCCCTTGCCGCGTTCTGGAACGTATTATTAAGTCCTGCCTTATGACCCATCTAACACAAAATAACCTGATACCGGATGACCAATTTGGCTTCCTACCTCGTAGATCTACCACGATTCATCTACTTAACTGTCTTGAAGATTGGCTTTCAGCACTGGATCTGGGAGCACCAGTCGATCTTATTTTAATAGATTTTGCTAAAGCCTTTGATTCGGTTGTGCATTCAAAGTTATGTACAAAATTAATACGTTTTGGAATTGCAGGCAGGATATTGGACTGGATCACTGATTATCTTTCCCATCGACTACAGTCCGTACGTATTGGTTCTGCTGTTTCTCCACCTATGCCAGTAACAAGCGGTGTCCCGCAGGGCTCCGTCCTTGGCCCTATTCTTTTTCTGCTGTATATCGCAGATCTAAAAACTATTGAAAATCAATGTTCAGTGCCAAAATACGCAGATGATGTATGCCTGTACAAGGTTGTCATTGATTGTGTGGACCATACCGGCTTACAATCTGAGCTTGCGCACATTAGAGACTGGTCCATAAAATGGCAACTGCCTATTAATAACAACAAATGTAACAGCATGCATTTTGGTAGAAATAACCTCCAACTGCCTTACTCTCTCGACAGATGTCTACTTAATGACGTAAAGGTCACTAAAAATCTTGGTGTTTGGATTTCAGCGGACCTAAAGACGACCACTCATTGCAATCATATCGCCACAAGAGCAAATATAAGGGCACAACTCATTAGGCGTTGTTTTGTGTCAAAAGATAGAGCAACCTTAATGTAGGCTTTCTCGGTTTTTGTCCGTCCTGTATTAGAGTATGCCAGCCAAGTCTGGTCCCCATACCTTATCAAGGACATTAAACGTATCGAAGCAGTTCAGAAAGCATTTACGAAATACATTCCGGGATTGTTTAATTTGCCATATATGGAACGTCTAAGGATTCTCGGGTTGGAGTCATTGGAGATGCGGCATCTAAAAGCTGATCTTTATCTGACATATTCTATACTGCATAAGATAGATTGCTGTGGAGCCACAAAAGTTTTTTTTACTTTAAGTCACAATATCTTGACTAGAGGCAATCCATTTAAATTAATGTATGGCTCGTTTCACACAAATAATTATAAGTACTTTTTTGCAAATCGGGTTGTCCCAGTTCGGAACTCTCTCCCATCGGAAGCGGTCTCGGCGGGTTCCCTGCGGAAATTTAAAAAGGCTGTTATGGGTGAAGATCTTTCCAGGTTTATGAAGTGTTTTTAAAAAAAAATTGTTTTATATAAGACTTAGGGTATATTAACCTGCACTGTTTTACTTTTTACTGTTTTTAATATCATTCAGAGTCGTGTAATTTCGGTTTGCGATCAAGTGGAAGTAGCCCTTTCCTTCGCTCTCCGATACAGTTTCTTTGCTGTAAAATTATTTATTATTTATATTATTTAATATTATTATTTTTCGGCTGGTATATCCACACAACTTAAAACTGCTTAGTATTATATTATACATGTTCACTTTTGAACATCGCCATATGGGGTGCAACCACATGCCTTTCTGTAGCTTCAGGTACAGTCGGCCTTGTTGACTTTTAAAAGTAAGCCCATTGCCTGCAGCTCGTGTGTTGAAGCTTACTTCCTAGTCTAGAAGTTTCCAGCAATTTCCAGATACGGAAAACGGATACACCAGAAGCCGTATCCCACGACAACCTTTTGGTACTTAAGTGAGAACAGAAGCGTGGAGCAAGAATTTATTTTCTGTAATTTTCTTTACCCCTGACGGATTAAAACCAGTTGTGTTGAAGTTTAAAACTTCTATCCAAGTTTCACGGAATTTTATCACCCTCTAACACTTCCTTGGTACCGCCCTTGCCAACGCAAGCAAGATGGTGTATGTATGCTCATGCTATAATGAAGCATTAATATGCTATAATGAAGCAATGAGCTCGCTCTTTAAAGACTTAGGAGTGATCTCACTTCTGATTGATGCGGCCGTTGATCCACCCAATTAGTTTAGGACAGTTTTAACAGTTTGGCTACGTACCAGGAGTGTTGCAGAATGTTACGGCTCTAATTTTTTTCCACAAAATGTTTCCTTTTTATAAGGAATTTTTTTTTTATTTTTCGGATTCTCATGTGACGATATCTCATCTGACTAATCCACTGATTTATAAATCTACAGAGCTACCGTAAACGATCGTTGAAGGCCTTTTTTTCCCATGAGCTAAGGAAATTATCAATTTTTTTTCGATACCCGTCTTTTGATCCATTGACAATTAATCATGTTATATATTGGCAGATAATTTACTGTGTGCTTTGCAATCGTGAAATTAGCATCTGCCTAAATAGCCCTCGTGAGTTTATAGGAACCAAAACACACGAGTTGACAAAAATGTATCTATACATTTTCCTTAGATCTTTGGTTATTACGTGTAAGACCACTACACCATGTTCCATACCTCGTTCAGGGTCAACCCCATGCGGCCACTGTGAAACAACTGGTCATAACTATTTTTCGGGATAACCAATGTTAAAAATAATTTGAATTGGTTTCGACCTGGTCATGACTGTGGAATAACTGATCGTAACTATTTTCTGGGATAACCCACGTTAAAAATATGCTGTATTGGTTTTAACCTAGTCTTTCCCCCACCCGGCCGCTATGGAACAACTGATCATAACTATTTTCTGGGAAAATCCACGTTAAAAATACGGTACATTGGTTTTAACCTAGTTGTGTGACCCCATGCAGTTATGACTGGTCGTAGCCGTTTTCTGGGATAACTGACATTATAAATACGCTGAATTGGTTTTAACCTGAATGTAACCCCATGCAGCCACTGTGGAACGACTGGTCGTAACTATTTTCTGAGATAACTCACGTTAACAATACGCTGAATTGGTTTTAACCTGGTTGCGACACCATGAGGCCACTGTGGAACGAGTGGTCGTAACTATTTTCTGGGATAACTCACGTTAAAAATAAGATAAATTGGTTTTAACATGAACGTAACCCCATGCAACCACTGTGGAACATCTGGTTGTGTAACCCCCTGGACATACGGTCTCTGTGGAACGACTGGTCATAGCTATTTTATGGGATAATCCATGTTAAATTTCTGCTTAATTGGTCATAACTAATTGATCATAACTATTTGCTGGGATATCTACATTAAGTATACGGTGTATTGATTTTAACCTGGTTGCGACCCCACGCAGTCACTGTGGAACGACTGGTCATAACTATTTTCAGGGATAACCTACGTTAAAAATATGGTGCATTGGTTTTAACCTGATCGTAACCCCACACAGTCACTGTGGAACAACTGGTCATAGCTATTTTCTGAGATATTCCATGTTAAAAATACGGTGAACTGGTTTTAACCTGATCGTGACTCCATGCAGTCAAATGTGGAATGACTGGTCGTAACTATTTTCTGCGATAACCCACGTTAGAAATATGCTGAATTGGTTTTAACATGGTCGTGACCCCATGCGGCCACCCTGAAACAACTGGTCGTAACTATTTTCTAGGATAACCCACGTTAAAAATATCCCGAATTGGTTTTAACCTGAACGTAACCCGATGCGGCCACTGTGGAATGACTGGTCGTAACTATTTTCTGGGATAACCCACGTTAAAAATATGTTCAATTAATTTTAACCTGAATGTAACCCCATGCGGCCACTGTGGAACAACGGGTCGTAACTATTTTCTGGGATAACACACGTTAAAAATATGCTCAATTGGTTTTAACCTGGTTGAGACACCATGCGACCACTGTGCACACAACTGGTCGTAACTATTTTCTGGGATAACCCATGTTAAAAATAAGATAAATTGGTTTTAACATGAACATAACCCAATGCAGCCACTGTAGAACGTCTGGTTGTGATTATTTTCTGGGATTACCCACGTTAAAAATACGCTGAATTGGTTTTAACCTGGTCGCGACCCCATGCGGCAACTGTGGCACGACTGGTCTTAGCTATTTACTGGGAAAACCCACTTAAAAAATACGCTGTATTGGTTTTATCCTGGTCGTGACTCTATGCGGCCGAATGTGGAACGACTTGTCATAACTATTTTCTGGGATAACCCACGTTAGAAATACACTGAATTGGTTTTAACCTGGTTGCGACACCATGCGGCCACTGTGGAACGACTGGTCGTAACTATTTTCTGGGATAACCCACGTTAAAAATACACTGAATTGGTTTTAACCTGGTCACGACCCCATGCGGCCGCTGTGGAACGACTTGGCGTAACTATTTTTAGGGAATACCCTCATTAAAAATACACTGAATTTGTTTTAACCTAACTGTTGGACGAAGGTCTCATGGATCTCTTGATCAAGAACGCCATTTGCACTTCAAATGAATACTTTTATTTGGGCCCAGGCCAACGTTAAAGTTAGCCCACGTTTTACCCAAAATCAAACATTTACAAAAGGACTCCAACCGCTAAGATCACCACAACAATATACAGCCCCCAACAATGGACAGTACAGCGTCA
>JAHWFP010181204.1:0-10989 GCA_023313725.1 Lithobius niger | reverse complement strand
GTATTTTGTCACTATTTGTCTGTAAGTGTCTTCTTTTACTTTAATGACTGTATTCTGCACGTAACCCAAAGACCGGCTTATCACACCCAAAAGATCAGAAGTAGTGTGCACTTTTCATAATGATTCAGCTCATAAACAAGCTATTTGGTCTATGAATTGTGGCTGATCCTGTACGACTGTTATCCAAGAGGGGTGTATGTTAAGATTCTGTATCTACCTGTTTGATCTTTTGTGGGGGAGGGGGGGCGGGGACAATGCCTTGTTAACAGACGTAGAAAGTGGTCCACTTTCACTACTGAATAAATTTTTATCTCCTGCTTAGTACCTGTATTTAGGAAAAACCGCTGTTTCCAATGACTAACTCCAACAGCCATCCACGAATGAAAGAAAAAAATCTGTCAACAATCGTTGATGTCACATATTGTTGTGATTCTTGCTGATTGTTGCAAATGGTCTTTTATCGTTAATTTGGGGCATTTAGCACCTAAATTTGAATTTTAGTATGTAGAAATTCGGAGAAATTTCCTTACTTCCAAACCCTTTCCCCAATTTTTGTGTCATTATTTCCAAAAGAGTAGAAAGGCAAACATACAAATAAACACATTGAACGATTTTAATGATGTTAGGTGTAGTAATAGGGAACGTCCTCAAGCGAAGCGAGGCAATGCCAACAGAGCTAGTGAGAGAAAGTATCACCTACCCAGACCAGAAGTGACATCACAGCTACTGCACATGCACGGCAGTCATCTTGTTTCTGGTTTCTATTTCCGGTTTCAACTTCTTGTTTCTGGTTCTGGTTTACGACTTACTGTTAGCTCCTTTTGGTGAGCTTCAATTGGCCTTTGATTTCTCAGTTGATATTTATCAGAGAAAAACTTTTTTTCGTTGGCAAGAGCCAGATTTGATCCAGGGCCCAAGGGCTTATCAGATGAGTTGGAGGCTTCCACCTTATCTACTAAGCTATGGGGGGAGAGCTCATAAAGGGAAGTTAATAGTAGGTCTTAAAGATAAGCTGACTGAAGTGAAAGTATGTTTGATTTGGATCCACCGAACTCCCGGTTAATTTTTAATAAAATCAACCACACATTGGAATTAAAACAACTTTTAGTGAAAGCCAATAATATTTTAGTAGTACGAGTCCATAATCTCTACATTCTACTTTGGTTGTTTTTAGAGAGCGAAGGCGGTCTGAAACTTGTTGCACTGAGATCTCTCAACAACCTATCAACACCACAGGAGTGATCATTACAATAGGAACTCCTCAACTCAACACTGAAAATTATGATTAAACAAACAAACACAATGATGCCATCATTATGAATAGGAGAGAATAAAAAGTGAGTAGCAATTATGACGATAATTTCCCATGAAATCGTGAGTCCAGGAATTTCCCCCGGATTGGACCTCCAATGCACTAGATCACTATACATTAACCCAACACTATCACAATCCTTTAATACGAAAGGGAATCGTCCCAGACTCACAATGGCATGTGAATATTTTCGTCCTAATTGCTGCTCACTCTTCCACCCTGTGAAGTTTCACTTCAGGGGTTCTATTCAGTTGAAGAGACCGTGGAATCATTACCACCTTTAATCTCCACATAATACGAGAATAAGTACCTGGAGCAGGAAAACTCTAGTAGCTTAAAGATGTGGGAGGCACTCACGGATGTATGATGATCATAATTCTTAACACTTGCTGCTGCTATTTTCTTAGTGACATACTGACTGTCACGCTAATTTGTTATTTCTCATTTGTTATCAATTAAAATAAAAAAAATTTTCTAGTTCTCGTCTTATTGCATATTATTAAACCTTTTAGGAATATTTAATGTTGTAACGTTAGCAGAATGCACTTACCTGCAGCGTAGTTTCTCGGTATACTTTTTAGCTAGACAGTTTTCGTGACATGTTACATAGCTGATGTCATCAATGCAAGGTTTTGATGTTCTGTTTACAAACTGAAACTGAAACGGAATGCTTTCAATAAACATCCCTTTAAGGTTTTATATTCAAAGGTTCATAAAAATATTCAATTATCTAGCAGAATTATTTATCTAAGATTTAATTCACCGTTATTCTGAATGTTGCTTTCGCTGAATTGCCAACTTTTGAGATATTAAGTAAACCTATTTGTATCTAGGATCATCACCAAAATGCTAAGCTATAAAGTTTTTTGATTATTATCAAAGTAAATACCACGAAAATATGTAATAATTTTAAAGTTGTGTTTTTTTCTGTCTTCTCTATTTGTTTTCTTAATCATTCTATAATGTTCTGCAAAACTGTTACTATAAAGATAGGGGTGATTAACAAATTTCCAAATTGCTTACAGTGATGGTTTAAATTTGATCTAAAAAATTCGGTTCATGCGTTTGCTTTGATGTAAGGGCTTGATTACAAATACATATGGGGAAAATAATCCACTGCATTAACTTCACAGCACCCTTATTCCTTAACTACAAAACGATGCTAAACAAATACACCTGTTGCGTCATCCACTCAGTTTGGCTGATCTAATGCCACGTAATATTTTTTTTTGTTTTGTGAGCTGCACAATTAAAACAGCCTTAGAATAAATGGTAATAAAACACCGAAGGTTGTGAAGTTCATAATCCAAAAATCAATGGTATAAATTAGCCTATCAGGATAGAGTTTACATACTCAAAACAAAATATGGAACCCTAACAACACAAAATAGAAACACTACAACTTAATCGTAGTCCGTATAAATTTAATTTCTTGGTGAAGCGTTGAAGTGCAAGTCTCAAGAGCTTGGCTTAACTACCGTTCAATTCGGTATTCGACCTTTAAAACGCTTAGATTCGTATTTTTTTGCTATTTTTACCGTTAAAGGAACTATATGGTTTAATACATACCTCTTTAATAATAAATGATATGCGATACGCCATTCCACTCCAAAACATCCCACCAGCTCGTGGATCCCAACGAAAATTCTTTGGCTGAACGGTAAACTAAATGATAAAAGAAATTATGGAACATTTCCCGACTGCTTGTGTTGAAAATTTGCTACCCTGTGGAGGTGAAAATTGCACGATTTCCAAAAGATTACAAGAAAAAAATTTTAGCCTTGCTTCATTTTATTGCCACTTTTTATTTTTGTTTTAATGGTCTTTCAATATAAATTTATTAATGAAGAAATTCAATGCAAGAAATCAACAGTTTCTGATACGCATTCTTATCAAGTTTAACTTAACGACATTTGAAACAGCACTTGTATGTCTAGAGGTGACTAAACTGGAAACGGTCGTGTACTACCTCTCCTGATAAAAGTGGTAAGTTGATTATTGAAGAAAACAATATAAAATTTAGATGCATTATGAAATCGATTGAGATGTGTTTAAAACCACACGACCTAGTGTTTCAAATGCATCATTATGTTTTATGAAATATACAGTGCGTCGTTTTATAAAATTTTGGGTATGAAAACATTTACTTACTATCAGAAGATATATGAGCAAACAGGTTTCAAAAGGCTATGCTGTTCAGAATCTGTATGTGCATGGTCTCCTTGAAGAGATGCATCAAAGCAATTTCTAAAAACTTTCTACGATGATGCAATACTTCAAAACATCAAATTCTGTCCATCAAAATATATTGAAAATCATTTTTACAGTACAGATGTCGCTTATTTTAGTGACCTCAGATTTTATAACGGTGATATTGTGCACACGAACATACGATTTTTGCGTGGAACGATGTCCTTCCAGATTTAGATCTGGAAGCAATATTTGGTGCAGCTAACTCCTTTCCTTTCATTCTTCCAATGTTTGTACATACCTCGGGAACTGAACTTGACTTTTTAACGGCAGGGGGTCCATCACCCAAAACAAAAAATTAGTAGGATACCACTCATTGATGTACAGTATTGAACAATGAAATTTAGACAAAAAATGTTGGCTTCTCTGCAACTCTCCTTTATGGATTACTTCCTCCAGGGTGTGAATGGCTGCGGAAGTACGATTGTTTTAAGGTATTGGTTTCAGAATGCATATTTCATGTCGCAGGTTGGATAATTATAAACTGTTAACGACCAATAATTACGACATTTAAGTCCGTTTTAGCTGTTAGACACTATTGGACGACGAGTCCACTTTTCAAGTGCGGGTAGAGAGATGATCGAAGTACCCAATGACTTGCAAACTGAACTTTAGTAATTTAGTCTGGATAGGACAAAGCTTGTTGCGATTTAAACATTGGCGTAATTCACTTTTGACCTGGTGTAAGAAAATAGTGTTAATGACTTTAGTTTGGGGACTAATATTCACCGACAAAATGCAAGTTGCAAATGAAAATTCCGGAAACATTGGGCTTAGTTATCCTTTATCCTTTAATTATTGGCTGAACCAGCGGCGGAATCACTAGGGGAAGGGGGGGAGGCTGTGGGCAATCCCCGCCCCAAACCAACCAACGAAGAAGGGCTTGCATTCGTTGAAGCCAAATTCGCCACACGTAAGTTGATATTGGAAACTTTTTCCATGAAATTGCCCCATGTTTTGTGACTTGATTGTGTGAAACGTTCAGTTCCAAACTTTAACGTTAATCCCTAAGTCGACGACTAAGGCACCTCTTAATGGTCGGTATTCGTTCGACCAGATCAGCTTATAAATCTCCTATTCAACTTCATTCAACTTATAGTTAGAACTAGCGCGGTATCTGATCACTTCTAACCTCCAACTTTCTTTTTTGATTGATGAAAGTATTGAACTCAGGAGCATCTTTTCTCGGCATGGTCCCTCGGACAATACTCAAGTCAGACGCGTTTCGCGTTAGGAAGGGGGAAGAGGGTGGGCCGGGGCCCCCCCGGCTCGTGCAGGAAGATTAAACGTTGTAAAACCTCTACAAATCACAACTGCTGGCAACAAACTGTCAGAAAATACTCCGAATGTGGATTAGGACTAAAGTAAAGACTGAAAAAAGTCAAAGGAAAAAAGAAGCCACGAAAAAAAAGGGACACGGAAATAACCGAAGGAAACTGTTTACTTTTTTCTTTAGTGTTTTTTTTTTGTTTTGTTTTTATAGGTTGGGTTGGTCATTAGGTCATTAGTGCCAACCTCTGTCACAGTGCAGTGGTTCGGGTTGTCACTAGACCACGCATTAGAAATATTAAACAAGCTTGGTTAGGTAAGTAATTTCACTAGGAAACAGTTCTTTCCTTAGTTTTAACCCTCGGATTGTTTTCTTTCTGTTATTTTCCTAGGGTGATCTTCGAGGTTTTTTTTTATTTTCACGGCATATTTTTTCCATTCACTGTTTACTGTCCATTCCTTTTTCCCTGGGCTTTCGTTCTGCGGAAATCTTTTTTTTTTTTTGTTGGCTGTTTTATCCTAGTTTTTTCCCCCCTAGGATTGTCTTTCCACAGCTTTTTTATTCCTAAATTCAAAGTTTCTGAAAACATTTCTTTAAAACAAAACCGCAAAATTGACTTTCAAATCGATTTTAAAACAAAATTAATTTTAAAACTGTTGCTCTATTTACATTTATAACTAAATGGCGTAACACTTTTAAAGTCAGTTGTTAGGTTTTGTCATGCATAATAATACTTTTCCTGTCCTGTACTGGGACTGAAGAAGCCACCACATTTTCTTGGCCTATCCAGATTCCATAAATAGAGATTTGCAGTATTATGTGTTTGACTGACTTTATTCCGTGTTAAAATTTTATTTTTTCAGTTGCGTCGCAGACACAGTATTGTATTTATTTTACGGGTATTATTATTCGTTTATTGAGTTTAACAACTTCGTAATATTCAAGAATTTCCCATAACCAGGCATGATTAATAGATATAGACTTCTAGTTGCCCCTTTCAAACTGTCTAAATTTCATTGTCCAATACTGTACATTGTTACAGTAACATTGCAATAACATGAAAACTGCATGAAGGCAAATACGACAACAAACACTCAATCGAAACTTAAATTTATACTCATTCGTGTTTTTATTGACAAGGAATTTTGTCTGAGTGCAATTTCCTGATGTAAGGGCATTGGAATTGATTGTTGATGTACAGGTGACAAAAGAAAGCAACTAAACTTCGTTTTGGCAAAGGTAAGATAATAACAAGGGGCTACAGCGACTATCTAGTCGCATTGGTCTTCTGTACAGTTCCGCCACTTCTAATGTTGAGGCGCACACCTCTATCATGCACTACAGCAGCTATCTCTATTATATAATCTAAAAACAGTAACCATCAGAATTGCCCGTTACAAATGTGTTAGCTTTTAAGCTTATTTTACGTTTTAGGCATAATTGTCAGCGTTTAGGCCTAATTTACAACTTTAATTTCGTAAGTAGCAACTAACGGAGATTTGGATTGTATACAGTAAGCCTATTCATTTTTGCAACACGGTATGCCTCCGCGCACACAGTTACAGTGTTACAACGTAATGCGCAACGTAGCCTAATATAGATCAGTGGTAGTAGGGAAGGGACAGGAGAAACGCTGCAGCAGCGACTGGTAGCAACTATTGACGTTGCCATGGTAACGTGATTTTAGATCTAATTTTCATTTCTTAGGCCTATTTTTTTAACGGCAGTTTTAGTTTTGTAAGTAGCAGATAGGCCTAATGGAGAATTCGGTTCAATCCTAAGCCTATTCATTCATGCAACAATGCGACAATATTCTTTTAAATGAAGCTAAAATGTTTTTGTTTTTACGGCTGCGTTAACGCAAATCTTTAGGATTTCACTTCGACGATGAAATGTTATTATTTAGTTTAGTTTCGTCGAAGAAGTCTATTAGCTATAAGGAGGCAACGATGTTTTAATTTGTCATGTTATTTAACTAACTTTTGACACTGAATCGAACGTTGTAAACAGTGGTCGTCAATTTCTGGTACCGTTGCGAAGTTGAAAAAAGCGACGGACGGATGGACCGACAAAGTCGTTGCAATAGTCTTCTCAGCCGGTACGGCTGCACAGAAGACTAAAACCTACACGCCAGCATTCAGATGGACTTTAAAAACCTAACTGGTTACTTAATAGAACGTCATTGTCAATATTCATTATTGAACATAGATTATTTTAGGAAAACATTTGCTTACTTTTTTTAAAATCTTGCATTCAATACCTAGCTTGTGACTGTTTCTAAGACAGCAGGTTGCCTCATGATGTAGCTTTGGCTGTCTCCAACTGTTTGTTTTGACTGTTTACTGGACTGCACATTCCAAAAGAAGTATTGGTTAAAAGGCACTCAAGTTGTCAAAAGAGTTGGCACTTGATGATACCTGTCTCAGTGAGTTGGAAGGCTTAAAGGTCTTCATTGTATTTATTTTATTACAGTTCCAGTCAACATATGCTAACTATGTTGCATTTTGCAATGTTTCTTTGGTTCCAGGCTTATCTCTGAAATGTAGTGATTTTGGCATACTACGACAAAAAATGGCCAACTTGCATGTTCAATAGTGTGCTTTCAACAAAAGCCTAAAGGGGTGCATGCATTCATTCTCGGACTATACGTATTATTATTGGATGTCAGCCATAGTTATGACATAGCATGGCACCATCTTAATCTTATTTAAATATAAATTGAAATAAGCCATCGTACATTACACAAAACGAAGTACGACAAGCCCCTTTTAAGAACTTACGTTTATTTCAAGTGATGTGGCCGGAATTCAAACTGGAGGACCAGTCAATCACCAGATCACTGTTATACCACTTTTATCAACACGGCCCATTGTATGGCTTTTATATCGATAAAGGTGAAATAGTAGTAGTCTGGTGATGGATCGCCAGTTTGAATCCTGGTTACACCACTCGAATGATACGTAAGTGCGTAAAGTTGGCTTACTATACATTATTATTTCTACGTTATGATTTTCACTGATAGCTCATTCCCAATTTACCTCTATATTATTTAGAGATTTATGCATATTTAAATGGTATTTAAGATGGTGGCACACTATATCATAACTATGTCTGTCACTGGCATGCATTCCAGCAATTTTGCCTGTTGGCGAACAGAAATATCATCACAATAGGTAAAATTAGTGGAAACGTCCGAATACGAGATTATACATATTTTATACATTGATTTAGGGTTGTAGCGCTACGAAGCATCTTGTGATTCTTCTTGTGCTGCTGTGTGTCATGATTTCAAGCGTTCCAACGATATACCACAAAACTTGACTCTAGTTAGTGGAAGAAAAATAGATACTATGTAAGTTGTGATTTAATTTTGCCCACGACTGCTAACTTATTTGGAAAATTATTGTAATCAAGTTTTGACATTCTTGACCTAGTTCTGTGGGTGCCCACCAACTTTCTGCCCCAAGCCAAAAAAATGTTAGTCATTATTCTGTACATTTTGTTTGGCTAACACCTTAGCACAGCCATCAGAAGACATACAATGCATGCTGTACGTCGCTGCTGCTGGCTACATTCGATACGACAGACCAAAGATGACAACACGGACGAAACACTCCTGTGTGGCACAGTGATGGCATCTGTTGTGCGGACAACACAAAAACATGTACTGCAACACATAAGAATGTCCCCGATTTTACAGTGTCATATTCCAATATGTTTTTCTCTACTCACTGTTAAAAGTTCACTGCAAGTTTCTCGTGGACACCGAATCTTCAGCAAGCCTTCGCCTATGTTCTTGAATATATCCGGGTCCCCTAAAGGTTAAAATTACTGCATTACATTTTACGCAAACTAGAAGTACAGTAACTGGTTTCCATACTTTCTCATTGCCAAAGAAGCAAACAATAAATAAAGAAGCAACTGGTTTTTTAAGGTAAGAAACCCAACAGGGGCAGTTAAGAGTTTTGCAATACCAAAGCAACAACCGTGCTAAAAATTCAAATAGAGCACTATGCAATGGATGAATGAGAGCAGAATACCATGTATTTCGAAGCATCAGATAGTTGGTTTCATCTTTGAAGGAGAAAATAAAATAAATAAAAAACACATCACTATAAGATCAGATCACCTTAGAGATTTGATATTTTTCGACCAGTTCTATGAGACCACCAACATTCTGCCCCAAGTGAAAAAAATGTTACAGTCATGATTCTCTTCATTTTGTTTGTCTAACAATTTAACGCATCCATTAGAAACACACAATGCAAGCTGGGAGATCTGATTCTGCGATGCTGTAATTGTGTGTGTTTAATTTTTACTATTATTTTGTAACGTTCGAAGAATAATCCATATTTCTCTTGCTTCAAAATTTAGCGTCCCGTTGACTGATATGTTTTTAACAACTCAAGCAAAAAATGCGCAACCTTTTAGGAGAATTTATGCTTGAATAATGATTTTTGATAATATAACTATGGGTGTGCATGACAGTGTGCATTCCCTATTTTTTAGGTGGAAACAGTATTGGTTGCGTTCCAATTAATCTAAACGTTAAATTTTGTTTTCCGTTGCGATATCTAGAGATCACCCAGACAGTCATAATGTTACTTATATTTATTAACGAGCTACTAAATTTATTTACTACGATTATTGAACGAGCTGTGATATATTACTTTGTGTTAAAAGTACAATTTATTACTTTCCTTCGAAATGTGATACTTCACTTCGAAATGTTAACAGTGCAATTTGTTACATTTTAAAAGAAAATAAGCCTTCAGCTACAGTTTTCAGTTCTACAGTTTATTCGACAAAATTGGACAAGACGTGTTGTCGTGTCTTTCAATTGCTTTGGTGCTCCTTTGCACTCTTTCGTGTATAATCCCTTGACAAAAGGCGTGAGTATGAGATTTACTGGCGATTCATGATGTGTCCGTTATGTTTACTCCTGTCCACGAGTTATATAGTTTGTTAGTTTGTAACGTAGTAAAACTCGTAAGCTCCTTACTTTTGTTATCATGGTGTATTACGAGCCATGTATTTCCCTCTTTATTTAACTCGTGCTTTTAACACTCATTATTATTAATTAAAATCCACTCATGATCATCTTAAAGTAATTATGCAAATTCTCTTTCTGTGTACATACACGCATAGTGAGCCATCGAACAGAGAGACCTCAGAACATTGCTTCCGTTTAGGGAGGTTGTTTCCACTTGTCCGTACGTTTATTTCCCCACTGTTGTCATTGACCAACCCTACAGCGTATGACGTATTTGGTCGTGACATCAAACTGCTGTTCTTGGAGACGAAATGTCAGCCATGTGCCCTTCCTTGTATGCTGATACTTCATATTCCGACTTTTGTATTCTGCCTTTAGCTTGGTGATCTTATTTCAGCTTCGCCGATATTTTCCTCAGCTTGATTTCAACTACTAAATCCTGAACAGGTAAATAAACTCATTTTCCATTACTATGTTTACAAAGCTTGCAGTGTGTAATTTCCATTACGAAAAGTAGTGGGTGTGGTCAGACTTAGGCTAAGCCGTCGAGGGATACGTTTTTCTACAGCATTATGATATTTGATGTTTTATAGCATTAGTTGTGGTCATTTGGTCTGTGGGAAGCTTAATCCAAGTAATATGCAAAATTTTAAGGTGCGTGTGTGCAGTTGTTTAAAATGTGAAGCGTAATGATTGTTTATATTTTCTCCCTAAATTTCTATTTTTTGTAGTGTCTTATGCTCAGTACAAAGAACCTCCATAAATTTACATGTCTTTCTTTTATGAGGAGCAATGTGGTTTACCTGACGATAAACCTTTTCGCTAGCAGTTTCTGCGATTTTTAGGTTTCCCACCTGGCTTTGATTAATTCACTAATGTTTAATTCTATCTCTGACTTGGTTTTCATTTGTGATGTAGTTGTACCATTTGTTAATAAACCTATTGTCGTTAAAAACCCTTTGACCCTTTGAGAAAGAAACCTCAAGTCTCTTTGTGAGCTTCACCCACTTTTAGGTAGTAACTAAATACAGATGCAAACCTATTTACGTTGCCTTTTGGACTTATATGTCAGACTGCCTGAGCGGGGAATCGAACCCAGGACCTTTGAAACCAAAGGCCAAGGTCCTACCGCTGAGCCAGACTGACAGCGTTTAAAAAAAAAAA
>JAHWFP010181187.1:0-10292 GCA_023313725.1 Lithobius niger | reverse complement strand
GGAAACTTGGTGGCTTCTCTTATACCAGTTTTGGTTTTGGGTGGATATTACAACTTTCATAGGCCTGTTAATACAAAGAATCCCACGGTCTAATCATCACCTCTACCTTATTTGTCTGGTGGTATTTTATGTGTATAAATTTTCTCATTCATAATTCTCACATTTGCCATTGACCTATTAGCCGTTACTTCAACCAAACTGATATGGTTTGGTTTAATGTATGCCCATGTTTCATATGCTTAAGTTTGTTCAATCCCATTTTTGAGCGCACTGGCTAAGAAACGCTGATTTTCGTGCGCTTCGCTCACTCAATCAGTGCATCCCCCTTCAGTTGCTCTCACGAGGTTAATTTTAATCACGTGCAATTAAGGCGGAATTGCTCACTCAATCACAATTAATATAATCTGCTTAGCCGATCGTCTACTTGGTGGCATCACACTAGCATATGTCTAGCGTAACCATCAAACTCGTCACATTACTAAGACATACCTACCTATTTAAAAAAGTTTACTTTTTTCCTACTTGACTGGACCCTGCGCTTACGAACTGCATTGTGGTTCAAATTTTCCCGGCAATGATGATCCCCAGTCTCTTTTCTGTTGCAACTTCCGTAGTTTAGTTACCATGGTGTATTCAAGTACCTTAGCTATCACATACTATAAAACTCACTGATCAAATAATATTTCACTTTTCAAATATCACATAATATAAAACTCACTGAACGGTATCCAACCAGCAACCAAGGTTAGTTTATTTACCACGTCGTTGAAGCAAACAGTTCAATAATTGCAAGAATAGTTATTTTGTTTAAACTCGAGTGAATTGTTGCAGTACAGAAGTACGGAAAATGTGCGCGTATAACACGTAAGCATGTTATAATAGACTGTTGGATAACAATACAAACAATGGTTACAACAATAATTTTGCATTTACGCGCCACTTCAGGGCCACGTGCTTCTAACTGCAACCCAATTACAAAATACAAAAAGGCACTCTCCCATATTACACTTTACCTGTGTGTCAAAATTTAGATATGCAAACTTTTCCTAACGAGCTGTATACGTGTTTTTATACCCTATGAGAATTAACATGGAAGCCTTGACCTTAGCTAGTAGTAGCTAGCTAGCTAGCCAGTCACACAAATCAACGTTAATGAAGGCACGTTTTCTCCCCAAAGGACACCTTCCCAAACTTTAATGTTGTAGTATTCTTCGTTACTGGCAAGGGCGGATCCAAGGGAGGGCCGAGAGGGGGGCTCCCTCCAAGGCAAATAAACACGGAAAAATTGCCGAATTTTGTGAAAAAACGCAGTTACATTAGGAAAAAATGCACGAAAACGCAAGAAAATCATCCTGCGGCCCCCTCCAAGACTTCATTCTGGATCAGCCCTTGGTTACTGGACCCAAGACACCTGATTCCAACGATTTACAAAGATTTCTACCGCATGAGGAATTTACACCACTATGCTGAAATCATGTATAAGCTCGTTACAGTTAACAGACACAGCCTGCTAGTGAGTTGAAGTTGAAGTTTTAATGAGTCTATAAGCCTAATACACTTATCGCTCAATACTGCAAACTAGCCTAACCTACTTAACCTAACAACCAGACCACCATCCACTCACAACGACAACATTCCACACTCTGATTCCATCATAGCACCCCTGCCTACACCCGTGCTAGTGAGCCGCCATCTGAAAACAATTACACTCTAACAATTTCGCTCTAGGTATTAAGTTCCAACAACAATAATCATCTACTTGGCCGCGACACACTAGCATGTGTCTACATAAGTTACTCTTATGTTCGAGTTCACTGATGGCTTATTTATAATTTCCTTTATAAGATAACATAACTACGATCGCAATTGTAGGCTCCAGTATCCCGGACCTTACAGTACAGAAATAGTTTCTCAATACGGTTTCTGTCATTACGGATTAACTTCAGACTAGCTTTTAGAGAGGTTTTTTTCTTGTTCACCAGTTTTAAGGATTTTTTTTCTAAACGGAGCGTTCTATGCTTTAGTTTTTTTTTTTTTAATATTCAGTGAACAGTACAAAGCCAATTACGATAATAAAATACATCCACCACAACCAAAACTGGAAGGAAAAACCTCCAAGTTCATAAAACATAATGGCCTTGGAAAGTAGTGATATTATCCCACCAAAGGAAAGGCTGCCCACGAAAACTATGGCAAACATGTCAGCAAACACGTTTTACATCGGGATAACTAGGAACGACGCAGCAGAATGGATCATGGTATACCGCAACAGCCAGCAGCACCCTACTCCCATCAGCACTGCGCAACCTGGCGCCACACATCCTACTGATTTTGGAGAGACAAGCTTTTAGGCATTTACCATCAGTGTGCTCCTGTGAAAGGAAGCACTCCACCACTTCCAATAGCCGTGCTTAGCCTCCCGGACAGTATGATGAGATGCGGTGGCCACCATTCTGAAGTGCTCCCATCTATCTATCCTGGTTTGGCCAGTGGCGAAAACGACAATATGCTTGTGTGCAATCACGCACAGCCTGCCAACATTATTATTCTTCGTCCACCAAGTCAAATGGGCCGGCCGACAACTTGCACACTGCACAGTTATCCGTCGCCCACGTGCTGGAGGAGCAAGGACACTCGGAGCGCCGTCTTGTTATATAAAAAAAAATGTATCAACAAATCATCGTAATAATAATTAATTATTCTTAATTCATAATAATTAACGAATTATAAATTAATAAATAATAAATTTTTCAGGCCGCAGAAACACACAATATAACTTGGTTAACCTATTCACGCCGTTAGATATTTGGGAGGTCCGTGTGCAACCTTATCTAGACACACGCTAGTGTATCGCGCCAAGTTAGGTAACAATCATCACAACAAACATCACATCAATTCAATTGTCGAGGTTGTAAACCATTGTAGCGCGGCGCCATAGCGTCAGTGTCTTATATCTTGAAGCATAGTTGGGCACATTTCAGGTACTTGGAGAAAAATAATAATGTGGTACAAAAGCTTAAATTGTGTTGAAATCAAGAGCAATGACCCACCTGACAAAAATTAACTCGTGTAGGAATGCCAGCTAAGCTGCTTTCAACTAATGCTAATTCTAGTCCGCTCATCCCCGTGTTAATTTCCATAGGGTGATTATTCGTCGATACCGAGATAACGGGAAGGCTTCCAGCTATGAAATTGGACGAATGACTACAGTACGATACGAACTGCGTACCTTTTATGGTTTGGAGCCTAGGGGTGTAACGAGGATGGCGTGGGATGGCGCGTAAGTACGAAAATATTGTTATAACCATTGTTTGTATTGTCGGCATCGTCTCTCATTGGACAGCCAAAATTCGGACAATGACAACGTGTATACTGACGTGCGTGCCTAGACACACACTAGTGTAGCACGATGAATATAAACAACGTTGCCAAAGAACTTGTATTCACGTCCAATTCACGAAAAATAAACCATCTCTAAAAACAAAGCAAAATAAACAAAGGCAAAAACTAGTGAAGAGGCCACCAAGTTGAGAATGGTTCAGCCCTTCAAAGGAGTAATATCAACACACCAAAACTAACGAAATAAAACAAATTACAACAAATTACAAATTACAAATGCCACTTTATTACCGATCTGCACGGTAGTGGAGTTGAGTCTAATACACAATTAAAAAAAAGGACTGATATCATATCAAAAACCAAAACTGGTAAAAGGGGCCGCCAAGTTCCGAATGGTTCGGCCCTTTAAAGGAGTGATATCAACACACCAAAAACATTCGCCGAGTTAATCGCACCAACTAATAGTTCGAAGGTTAAATGAAAACTATAACATTGCTAGTTTCGGTAGCATTGTTCAAGTTTTCATTTAACGGTCAAAGTATTATTCGGTGCAATTAACTTGGGGAATATTTTGGTGTGTTGATATCACACCTTTGAAGGGCCAGACCATTCGGAACTTGGCGGCCCCTTTTACCAGTTTTGGTTTTTGATATGATATGAGCTTCTTCCACAGCAGCAAGAGAAACTATAACAATTAATTCCCCAACAATGGATACTATAATACTCACATACACGCAAGAGCACCAACGTAGTAATACTACCGTCAATCCCGGGCATAACCTAACATGTAGCAATTGATTAGCCAACCTTATCTCAACCCATGACATACTTAATACTTGCATAGAACAAAATGGGAAAATTTAACCTGATAATAATTCTAAACGTGACTCCGCCGACCCCTTTCACAAAACGTTACAAAAGGCGGTCATCATTCTATCTGAATCCCAAAAAAAAATGTTACGGATCAGGTAAGACAAAAATGATCATTGATCACGCATCACCTCAGTAGTCTTAATACCGGACAAGTTCTTTGTCTGCATCGGCAGGCATTTCAGCAGTTGGACAAACGACAAGTTCTGTGTTATTCTTAGTCTCTTCATCCCGAATGAATTGATTTTCCGTAGGTAATGACGTGAATGAGCACTACCGTCGTTTATCACCAGATCTGTTGGAGACTGGAATCCGTGAAAACAGAAATTGGATAAATCAATTTAGTGGGGCAAAATTCCACCTTCAAGCCACGCAAATTAGGCATTGATTCTGTTAGGAAGTCACAGATTGAAGTCACTTCAGCTTCGCAGCTTGAATGAGCAATAAAAGGCTGTGTTTTGTTCGACCACGGCAACGTAATGAGCCTAAGAAAATATTATAACCACTCACACTTTTGCTCCCGCTCACCGAATCCCAAGAGGCATCAGAATAGGCACGCAAAGGCCCAATTTTGTTTGAATCATAATGGATCTTGTAATCTTCAGTTCGCTTCAGATATTGCCATATTATTTCCAGGGCAACGGAATGAGGAAGTCGTGGATCTGCTGATTTTCTGGTCAGTTGTACAACGTTAAAAATGATGTCCGGTGGTGTTTGAAAGGCCAGGAACACCAGTAAACCCGACATTTCCAAATAGGTCGTCTTGTTAACAAACTCTGAGTCTAGACAGTCACCGATTTAACTGAATTTACATATTGTAAACCAAAATATTCAAGTTTAGTTTGAACGTATTGAATTAGATAGGGTGATATGTCGGCCATTTTCAACCATTTCTTAACCACGTACTTTTGTCCGTGGACTTCTGATATTTCTGAATGTTCACGTAAGTGGGCAAGAGATTAAATTCACATTTCTTTACATTTGATACTTATTAACATGTCGTCCAGAAACAGACCTAGAAACAAATCTGAATCACCCGAACGCATGATGAACACGCATGGATCATACTCGGATTTGATGAGCCCCATACCAGGAAGATATCGCTGACGCATTAACACCAGTCACGATATGATTCGCTGAGGCCATAAATAGATTTGTCTGAGAGGCAGACGAGTTGTTGTTCACTTTCTCTGTGTTTCTCGTAACCAAGAGATTGCGAGAGACAGTTTGAGAAACTTGGTTGAAGAGGTAGACTGTAACTATGTCCAAATAATGAATGTTGTAACCTAATTTAGTAGTTAAAGCCATGATAAGACGGATAAATGAATGACGTTCGGTAGGCAAATACACGGTGAAATAATCTTCTTTTGCCTTCTCATTCCACGCGTCGCACTTTGAGCTTGCATGGAGTCATCCAGATTAAGCTTCGGAGTGAAAACTCATATAGACTTGACTACCTTTGACCAGGTGGACGGGGTAGCAAAGTCCAGACTTGATGGCTAGCCATGGACTCGAGTTCGGCATCCATAGCTTGAGGCCAGCCCGTTGATTTAATGGAATTCATATACTCTTTGAACGTTTTAGGAGTTGTAACCGAAGTAATGGCTATGAATTCCATTGAATCAACTGTCTGGTCTCAAGCTAGGGATCCTGGATGCAATTCTATGTACGTATAGCATCAAGTCTGGAGTTTGGTACCCCATCCACCTGGATCAAATGTCATGAGATCCAAATGAGTTTTTGCCCAGAAGCTTAAAGGTGCCTGTTCGCCATTTCGATAGCGTTGCTCATATTCTAAACACAGCATCCACGTCCCAGATTCTCCGTCATCCAATAATAGCATATGCTGATGTCGGTCACGTGATCTCGTTTTAGTGTTGTTCCATTTTTACAGGTTTTGGACTTTGGTTTAACGCTTTTGCACTTTGCTTTAACATTTATTCATTTGAATTTAACGCTTTTGTACTTTGCTTTAACACTTTTGTACTTTGCTTTAACACTTTTGCACGTGGAATTCACACTTGTGTACTTTGCTTTTACACTGAAAAACAAACTACATTCTGAAACATACCTTTACTGTAACAACAGACTAACCCGATAAAAAATAATAGGAAAAATGGTTTAATGGCTCACAAATACCTGAAAGACATTATTTACAACACCAACAATACGAAATCGGACACATATTAGAAAATTACAACTTGAAATTGGAATTTTCTTTTTTAGATGTTACACGAAGTTTCTTTTTCTGCTTTGTAATTTGTCGTACGAATTTAAATAAGGAATTGCAGGTTTTAACTTTGAAAAATTATTATATAGGGTACGGAAATTGAGCTTTTGGGAAAAATAAAATATATATTCAATTTCAAGGTACATCAATTAAATTTAGTGTTTGAATTACAGCCACTGAAACCCCAACTGCAGTAACGTTTAACATCAACAAAACACAAAAACATCTTACGGCAACACAGGGCTCCTTTTGTGCACTAAATTTAGAAGATAGAAAAGGAAATTCACAACTTAATATTTTTGGATAGTGTTTTTCGTATTTGCATCGTAGTCTGCTATCCTCAGCGTAACCGTTATGTTGACGTTTATAACATTACGATTTCGTACTTAGTTCAAATTTTATACGTTCTACTTCTAATCGGTAAAGAAAATGGAGGGGGGTAGGGTGTTGATGTGTCAGACGACATTTTCTACGGGTGGGGGTTGCAAAGGTTGTGACGAGTGCAACGGAGGAGACGGGATTAAAAAAGGGGCAAAATTTGGATGACGTTATATGTGTACGGCCGCTATTTTGCTGTTGCCTCCCCACAGCGAGGCAAGCGTGCAGCTTCCCCGTAGTACGACAATACCAGGCTTTCAGTTTCGTTTTAAGTTGTTTTGTTGAAGCGTTGTAATCAAATTCTGAAATTATGCTGTGAAAATTATAGCCTGCTGTCAATTCGTCCACTTGCAACAATCTTTTCAGTATACAAGTGTTAAATCCAAGTGCAAAAGTGTTAAAGCAAAGTCCAAAACCTGTTATTTACTGCTAATTTCTTTATATTGCTCGAAGATTCTATGGTTCTGCATCTAGGAGTTGAAAAGGCGAGAAGGCATCTTTAACCCTTTAACAACCACTTTTTTTCACAATCCTACCGTTTCATTTTTTTTTTAACTTTGTCAGTCGTGGGATTCGAACCGGTATTCGGTTGGTTTGGAGACGACGACGCTAACTACTGGGCTGTGCTTGCCCGCTATGCTCGGAGTCCCCGGGGACCCCTCACATAGCTTGGGCGCGCATTTGGACTCTGTTTTTTCACCGACTACTCCGTATTGGCTAGCCGGTTGGCAAAGGGTTAGGAAAAGATTGATTAATAATCCGGATGGCTCCCTACGCAAGCTCAAGGCACGATTGGTGGCTGCGGCGTGGAATAAGAGGGCAAAAGAAGATTATCCGGAATAAATAACCACACTCTGCAACCAAATCAGAAAAGCAATAACTTGGCAATAACTTCACATCGTTATTAGTGTGGGAGGTTCGGGGTGTGGGTTGTAACCTTATTAGTTTTGCTCATGTTTCACCTCCAATTGACATCAGCTGTGAGGTTCTTCCACAGCAGCAAAAGAAACTATAACAATTGGTTACCTAACAATGTAGATTACATTACTCACAGCACACAAGCGCCAACGTGATAATAATACCGTCATTAAACATTCCTGTAATATTATCAAGAAAGGCGCTAGCGTGTCGCCGCCAAGTTGTTGTTTCATTGTTGTTGTTGCATGAAGGCGGCATGTGTCTTTATCTGAAGCAAAAGTTTTATAGACTACAACGAGTAACTGGATAAAATACTTGCATGCGACAAAAATGGCTGCAAATCTGTTGGACAACCAGGCATTACGTCCTTATAATGTAGGGCAACGGTTTTTGTTCGTCGGACGATTCTTTCTAGGAAAAAAATGCTACCAAAGATCGTTGATAATGTGTTGACTAGCTAACTAGCTAGCTACTATAGTGGCCCGGAAGTCATGTTAATTTCCATAGACTTTAAGAAGCCGATTGTGAACGACTCAGAAGACCTTTTGAAATGAAAGTTGCTGTGAGCATTGGGCGACATTAATTCTACATACCTTTGGTGGTTTGGGAATGGAGGGTCCTTGGGTTAGTGAACTAACTGGCGCGTTGGGGCTCTATGGATTGTTAAATTATTGTTCGCAACCCTAAAAATATTGTTCGGTGTTGTTAAAAGTACTGTGTCGGTCGTGTATCTCGTGTATTTGCAGGTGCATGTTAACGCTGGTCGGTTTACCAGAAATGACGTACTGCAATGTCACATATCGGCGTAGCGTAACTCCACCATACTAACTAGTAAGTTATATTGCTATTGCTAAAGAAAATTAGCCATACCCATAAACAAACAGTCAACAAACAACCAACATGAGTATTATTTATCTGAAATGTGTAGAATTAATCTTGACTCCTTTTTGCAAGTAATTAGTTATTTTTAGTTTGCATTAAAGAAAATTATTCGGCTGGAAAATAAGAAAATTATAAAACCAACAATCATAAAATCACTTACCACAACAACTGATACCTAAACAAGAATCATTGCCGAAAATAACCAAGTGTAAAGCTTCAACAAAACCTGGCAACCAAAAACGTAAAGAAACCACCAAATGACCTGCTGTCACGGCATATATCTGGCTTGCGGAACACCTCCATACTAAATACAAGTTGCATTGTTATTGGAAAATAACAAAATTCGTCAGACACATCAACAAACAACGTTAGAAAATAAGCTAGCAGCACCCGTGCATGCTGCACGGTTGATTGAGTCTGCCGGTTTAAGCCTCCCCTGGTGTTTGGTCTTCTTAGAAAGTAAATTGCGTATGCTATATTACATTCATTAGTAGACTGACTGATCCTTCAATTTTACTCGGCCCTCCTCTTCCCCTACCTTTCTGCCCCCTCCCCCTCCCCTACCCCCAGCCTCCTACTGCAAGTTAATCTCCGTGATTGTCTCCCGGTCATAGCCTGTCCCGGTGTTTGGTCTTCTTCAGAAAGTAAAACACGTTTGGAATATTTCATTAGTTCCGGTGTTCAATTTCGCTGTCGAAGTCTCCATCTACGAAAGAAATGCGCCTTTCCATCGTATCAGGCTGCCAATTTCGAGGGCCCGGGCCAGGGCCTCGAAATTAATAACTTATCGTCGTTTTGTTTAAAGTTGTCCGTTCTTAGTTGAAAACACGGATTCGTTTTTTAGCTTAACAACGAAAGTCCAATAGTCAAAACTTATAGCCCGCCAAACAATACCACATTTACGCGACCAGACTCAGTTTGCAAGGTGGCATTGACTTTCCTCCTCCTTACTTTCCTCCTCGTTTTTGGGTTCGTTTTTTGGTGTTGTTGTGGTCAAAGGATTTTAGCGAGCGTTAACCGCACCCGGTCATCTGCCCGACGAAGCCCTAAGGCCCTATGTCTGCAACACCCGGAATGGATTCTCAGGAGGTCACCCACCCAAGTACCAATCGGGGCCAACGTTGCTTAACTTCGGTGATCTGACGAGAACCGGTGTTTCCAGCACTGCAAGGCCGCAAGGAAACTGTTGAACTGTGCCATTGTCGGCGTCTGAGCTAAAAAAAAAAAAAAAAAAAAAAAACCCGTGTCTACTAAACCAGACAACTTTACACCAAACGACGATTGGTTCTTAATTTTGAGCCCCATGGGCCTCGAAATTGGCAGCCTGATACGATGGAAAGGCGCATTTATTTCCTAAATGTTCACTTCCAGAAAGGAGTTGAATTGTTTTTAAGTGGGCGGCAACAATCGTTGCTTGCAACAATGCCGCCATGCACGGTACCGAGGTGAATTATTTCAAAGGATTAACTTAAACCGGCATGGGATTACTTGCTTACTGAATGCTGTATTTCTCAGTGATAGGTTTTTTTTTTAGCCTTCAGTCAAACACACGCCAGCAACTTTTCCGGGGCTGCACGAAAGGAAGAATGTCACGGGGCGACGTTTTTCGGGGAGGGGGAGCAGGCAAGCGTGTATGGGGGAGCACGTATGTGAATCCGGGAGGGGGCAGGAGTGT
>JAHWFP010181164.1:0-17020 GCA_023313725.1 Lithobius niger | reverse complement strand
AGTGGAAACCCACGAGGGAGAAGTGGAAACCCACGAGGGAGAAGTGGTGAATGGTGCCAACGAGAATTTATTTTCTACCCATCTGTCCTCCCACACATTCTGAAGGATGTTGCCCACCAAACAAAACTGAATATACATCAGTCCATTTGAATTTTACCGTTCACCAGCACATGCCGTCCATAGAAGGGTTACCAACTAGTTGAAGTAAAATTATCCTTTCGATAAAGCTAAATGTGAAATGCACCACCACTAAATTTTCGCGGATAACTTAAACCTGTTTATCACTTTTTTTTATCATTTTCTACAATTTTCTCTGCTTGACTGTTTCTAGTCACCTTGCTCAAACTTCAGTTTTACATCTTAACATATAGCCTACTTTAAAACAAAATTTTTGTCCTGTGTTACCGAAGCTGACTTATAGTATGGACTTAAACAAACCCTTGCAAATTAATTGGAGGTCGTTCGATGAGACTTGCTGGCAAATCAGTGCCAAATGCCTATGGAGACAGGAAAATCGAACTGTGTTTAAATGTGTTTAAAATTGCGTAAAACTTCCTAACGTGCTAAAATGGCCAAGTGTTCAGCAATTTTCTCGTGTTTAGTCTTTGCATATAATCCAAAATGTTGCGTAATTATTGTTGTACAGTCATGTATGTGCATGCAGAGCTAGTCAGGTGCCAACAAACTTTTAAGTTGATGTGGGATGAATTTGGAGTGCAACCATGGGCACTGTTTGAAGAGGTGCACACCCTAATTGGCCACAACAAACGTTTCATTTGTGCGGCGTGTGGTAACAAAAACACCTTTGTTTAGGGGGTGGTACCATGGAAACAAGCGGGCTACGGTTAACATAGTATTCAGAATGTTGTCGAAAGTTTGTCCCATTTTAAGGATTTGCCTTGTTGCTGTTTCACCCATCATTCCCTGAATACAATTGTGTGTTGCATGACTGAATGTAGCAAGCCGTATTGCACTCGACAGTCTTCATCAGTGCACCGAAGACAAGCTCATTTAAAGCTAGCTAATTTAGGAGGTTTCTGGTGGATGTCTTTACTCTTTTATTAAGGAATAATTTAAACGGCCTCTTTAGTATTTTGGTATTGCAGATATCATTTGCATCGCAACCTAATCTTCTTAGGTAAATGTATGACAACGGAATGCTATACGGAAAAGCCAACCAGTTACTGCAACAATAAATACTAAAAAACCCCAGAACTTGGTCGAACTCGGCACTTGAGACCCCGACACCGGTTTTCAGCGTGAAAAGGTCACTGTGCGGCCGCGCTCCCGGGATTTTTTTTTTAATTTCTTTTGAGTCTAAAGTCAACCAAAGCAATTTCATGCTTGTGTGGCTGACGGCTCAATTTTGAACATTACCAGCCTTTTTTGAGAGAAGAAATGTCTGGTGAAGGGAGGGGCAAACCCGGGGATTTGAACCAGGAAACCTCCAAGCATTGTAGGGACCAAAAGTCAATATGACCACGGGTAAAGCTGTAGGTGTGCCTGTGACTATAAGTTTGGGCCCGGACACCAAAGTGTTCAGAGTTCAGCATGCAGCAGCTGCCGGGTTATTTGGCTTATGTCTGTTCTCCACTCTTACTGAACACTCCATTTAACATCAGTAAAGGGTTAGATGATTAAAATCAAGATAAATTAACTTTATTTAAAGTAGGAAATTTACCTGTGAGGACAATGAAAACCAGCTAATTTTAGTTACTTAGTACCCAAAGGAAATACACTTTTGTGTTAAAGCTCTGCTAGGAATTGGACAATGGGGCAAGGTAGTCTAATGGTTAGCACGACCATCTAATGCAAGAGGTCCTGGGTTCGATCCTGACCTCTCTCACCCCTGGCATTTTTGGGAAGGGCCCTGTGATGCCTCTTGCTCATGTCGATTGTGGCATGTAAAAGATCCTAGTAATTTCCGATTCGAATTACCTAGCAAAATTGTCCCTCTCTCCTTGTGGTGCCATGGCTTCGGCTGGGAGCGCGGCAAACCTAAAGCTAGGAATTGGACACAAATGACTAGGCCCCACAATACACGGAAAAAGTTGCCAAATTTCTATTCTTACGTTGATTTTACATGATTTTAATTCAATTAACCTACTGGTTTATGTAAATAAATATGTAAATTCACTGTAGGCCCATTTCCAGTAGTAGTAGTAAACTGTTCACACAAAAGTATCAAACTTCAGGTTACACATAATTCATAACCTGAGTAGTTGGGCGAGGCTGCCACGTTTTAAAAAAAATATTACATTTGAAATAGTTTAGTGATATTGCTTCTACTGTTTGGTGCTTGTTACGGAAAATGTAACTATACTTAGCTTGAAAACATCCAGTCAAATAAATATTTTTTTTTCTTCAAAAATAAAATCATATTTTCAAACTCTGTTGGGCTAAGGGTTCATGCTGCAAAGTTTTGCTACAGAGCTAATCATGAAGCCCATGAAACAGCGTTGCAGGAAATTCTCTTGTAGAGCTTTGCAATCGAGTCACCACTGACCCCCACACCCACAGGGATGCGCAGAATATTTCGTAATTATTTGGAATATTTGGTATTCTTCAGATTTTATATTCGGCGTTCCCCTGTGTGTCTGTTTTCTTTCTATTGTTGCCTTCATTTTAGTGGCGTACAAACTGGTGCAGTCAGATGAGGGCAGACGACCATTCGTGTCGTCATCCCCAGAAACGTACTATCGCTTATCGCTTCACAGGACTGCAGGAGTTTTTTGGATTATGCAGATTAAGGCAACGAAGTGAGTGAATTCCATGCAAATATCCTTTAGGGAAATTAGTTTTTTTTCCTCCCTGTTTTTAGAGACCGCGTTCGTACGGATACTTGAAAAACTACTAGCTACAGCCCTGGCATCAGGCTGTATTCCACGTTGAAAGTTGAAACACAGATGTAGCCCTTGAAATTTGTAGTATACGGCCAGTTCAGTTATGATCCTGCTGCTTTAAAAGAGCTTTGTTTCTTGTGTAACGTGTTTTGAAATATGTAAATGTTGCAAATCCTATGTTTATACATGATGGCTACAAAAATAGGCTATCTACTGAGAGAGTAAGTCGTTTTAATCGGCCGGATTGGCTTATGTACCTTTAGAGGTAAAAATTAATGTTGGAAGTACGATGCTTGCCGTAAAGATGGAAGATCATAAGCGTTAAGTTTTGAGTAGGAACAAAAGTAAATAGTGATTGAATTGTATGTGAAAATGTTCACCGGTAAGCTGGTTGATTGATGTGCGATAGGTGGCAATAACGGTCATTTGTGGTGTAGTTTGGTGTCCTATGATCGGCCTATACTATAACTACAAACTTTTTGTTTTTCAGGGACACTTCTGGTCAGGGAAGGTTTTGCACAATCATCAGGTCATACTCTAGAGGTGCCCAGGTATGTAAAATACTCAGGTGATAAAGATATGTTTTACCGCTTAATTTCCACTTTGAAGACCTCACACACGGCTGAAAATAACTTAGTCACAATTACGGAAAGTGAGCATTATAGTGTTTCCTGGATGCAGATCATAGTGAGCAAATCACAGTCGAGTGGATAACGTTGTGATCTCCAACCTAAAAGAACACGAGATCGACTCGTGTCTAGGCCAGACTCCCCAGCATTCATGATGGTTCTCAAAAGGTTACTGTTCTTTATATGAAAAAAAAAATAAAGTTCATGGAGTAAATGGCTTGAAATGTTGATCTTAACCTAACACTGAAACAGATTTGTAAATGAGTAAGTTATATTTTGGCCTAATCATCAGCCAACTTTGTACGGAGTGGAGCCTATGGAGTTTCATTGTTGACTGTTCACTTAACGAACAACAGACGAAAAAAAACTATTTACACTAAAAGGTGTTTCAAATGTCCAACAATGGCCAAAACATGGTCTAAACGTGAGCTTAAAGTAGAAACACAGTAATTCCTAAACCATGAAAGATTATTATCACTCAACACCTTCTTTTACCGTTGGTGATGAATCAGAAGGCATCTTTTCGTTCGAACCCAAAGGTGTATCCCCGTGAATCATCAATAAATTTCATTCTGTTAATATATAAACTGGGGCAAATGAACACAACCCCCACCTTTTGGAAAAACCTAGTTATATCAATTAGGTGAACTATAGGGCTCGCAGAAATATTCCAAGTTCGAAAATACTACATTTTCACTGCTACAATGTCCGTAGGAGTCTTCCAATGGGCGTAGAATATCCCCTAACTGAAATATTGAAGCATTACAAACATTGTTGGCAAGTAGACTTCACTACCTTTCAGAAAAATGAAAAGCTTGAAGAATTACATGTAAGCCAAAAATCGCTGTGCATTTTGACCTTTGAAATTGTCACTTCTTATTTACATGCGTAGGATAGCCCCTATTTGTGATACGTAAATTTGATTGGCCTTGATGTAAAATAGTATACGCAACCACATCTTTTTCAAAATCTTGGGAGTTTCAATAAGGGAATTACATTTTAATTCAAAAATGACTATTTTCAGGTAAAACATCCCTAGGGTGCAGGGCATTCATATGTGTAAGGTGTTCATTCGGACGTAGAGCAGTCCCTAACTAAAATATTGAATCATTGCTGTCATCGTTGAAAAGAATACATCATCATCTTTCAGAAAAGCTTTGTACCCATTTGTTCAGGTTGCTTGAAGGAGTATATTTGTATCGAAAATTGTCTTACATTTAAAATACTTTGATTCATGTAAGCAGATAAGATTTTGGGAGATAGTGGTTGCCTTGGCATAAATATGCTTAGGACGTCGCATTTCATGTAACTGGTATATTAATCGACCTGGCCAACAATTTAAAGGCCAAACCAGACTAGCTACACGTCTCTGTAAGCGGGATGGTAACGCAAAAATCTGTTGATGAACACAATATCGACCATTTAAGATTGGAGTAATTTTGATGTTGTAGGCACGTAGTAACACATTGCTTAGCTTCACATTTCTTCTGTCTGAGCAGGTTTAAGACTTTGCAGCAAAAAAAAAAAAAATTAGGAGGGGGTTGGGCATTCCTTGAGGGGAGAACCAGCTTGCGTCTTCGCAGTTTTTTATTTCCAATATATTTACATGTAGCTGGTGAAAGTTTGGTAGACTTTCCTGGAAACGAAAAATTATACCCCTTTATGCAATACTCCCTATAAGTTCTTAATTATACTAATTGCACACTTCAGCAAATTAAGTTACCGAACATCTTAGTTATTTTTAAAAAATAACGGACAAATTGTGTCCATGCTTCCAAGTGCGAATGTAAACCCTGTGGATGACTGGTAGAAGGTTTCAAAAAGGAAAATATCTTTCTGATAGCAAACTTGACCGAGCCTAAGTCTTGGGCGAGCAGGTATGCAGGTTTAGGAAATAACGGGTTAGAAGACCCGTGTTTTGTATAACATGCAAGTGGTAGGCTACAGGCATTTGTTAAGAACTGGGGTAGTCTGCAACTGCTGCCTCTCCCTGGTTAGCGCTATTGGCTCTAAAGTATTTTGCAACGGGTTTTGCGTTATATTCGTGTAACGCCTTGCAGACGTAAAACACCAAAAGTCCAAATAGGTTCCATTGTTTGAATCAAGTGTAGTAAGGGTGTAATTAATGGGCTTTAACGGCACCAAAATGGAATATTTTTCAATTTCTTTGTTAGGGCCTATCATCTGTAAAAAATCCGGTTTGGTGTAGGATTTCAAGTTCGTTATTGTTGGATTTAATAGAGCCAAGTAAATGGAGATAATACACAAGTGACCAACATTGTGTTTTCTTTAAAAGTGCTCTAATTTAGTGCAAACTTTATCTTTGAGTGCATTTCGACTAGGTGCACAACGGATGTTTTCCTTCTCCAAGATCCATCTTTTAAACATGGAATGGGATGCAATTTGATTATTTACCAACATGTGACCTCAAAATTAATTTCCACTTGGTATTAGGTATTCCACAAAACCTTTTGTGCCAAATCTGTCAGAAAGTGGCAATTTAGACTAGTTGACCTACTTTTTGTTTTATTCGTTCTTTGCCGAGTTTGCCTTGACATTGCCTCTTTTTTTCCCCTTATGATGAATAAAATCTCATGGCTTTCTTGTTTTTCCTGTTCATCCTCATGATCTTTAATAATGTGAGGTCATTCAAATTTTTACTGTAAAAGGAAAAGTTAGGCATCAAATGTTTTTACTTTGAATGTAAACATCGCTAGGCACAAAAATACCGTAACTGCTGCGTACTGTACTTTACACCTTTAATAAAGAACTACTTAGTATCGCTTGCTTTCGCTCACTCTGTTAGCATGGTTTACATTGACATCCTTCCACACAAGAATAAAAATTCTGGCCAGGCGTCACACGTTCTCAAAAGAAACCAAGTGGATTCCTCATGATTAGGCTACTGCATTTTCAGGTCCTGTTCGAAGTCGGGATTCCCTTCTCTTATGCGGAAGGACATTTACTACGGGAATTCAAGTCCAAGCTTTAGTTAGGGTCACGTTCCATTGCTGAAGGACAATAATAAGATGAAGGGAAAGAAGGAAGTAGGGGAAGAAAGGAATAGTATCTTAACGTTGCGGTGACAGAAAAAATAATAGTCTTGTGTCCTGACACTGTTTTCTCAATCTGATCCTAAGTCTGGGCTAAAACCCCAATGTAGAGATGATAATGTAGAGACTTTCCAACAGTGGCTTAAACACTGTTCACATTGGAGCTCACAGTGTTTGAGCTCCAATGTGAACAGTGTTTAAGCCACTGTTGGAAAGTCTCTACATTATAATCGGGTTTTCTTCATGCCAATTCCATCCATTTTACCGGTAACCAGGGGTCGATAAAATTCCGTAACAAGAGTAACTTGGTTACAACGGGGCACAGCGCTTTTTAAAAATTTGGGGGCAAAACTTCTTTTCATGGGATGAAAAGAGGAAAAAAAATACAAGTCTTGTAGGTTTTTTCTCTCCAATTTTCTTATTGGGTTTAGAGAAATACTGCCAAATAAATAAAACTGCAAAAGAAACAACCAGTTTTTTGAAAATCTTTTAAGTAAGCTATTCTGGGGCACAATATTTTGGAGCAATTTTTGTTCGGTTACAGGAGCATTTGGAAAATTCTCGACCCTTGCCGGTAACCACAAAATTACAGTAAATCCGACAGTAGTTCTTTAAACGTCTATTTCTTACGCAGTGGATTTTAATATGCAGAAGTAAAAGCAGTCTTTAGTGCAAAGGCTGGTCCTTAAAGCCGGTGATCGAGATGTGTAAGCAATGCAAGTATGCGATGGGAGAATGCGAGTTGGGTTTCCAAAGAGCGCAGCAGTGATGTAACGACATTCTTGATAACATAAATAACACTTCACCATCAGTATGAGGGATTCTAAATTGTCGTACTGGTGATGAAGTGTTATTTATGTTATGAAGAAAGAGCGCAGCATTGCGAGAAACCAGAATGTAGTGAACCAACTTTTAAAAACTTTTATTTTAATATAGATTGTCTTCACAGCACGATGTGGGATTGTAGAAATAATAATTTATAACATTTTGTGATACCCTGTAACTAAACTAGCATTCGTAGAGGGAATTTTAACTGCAATAAGGGCTGCTCGAGTTACCAAACTTGCATAATTATTTTAGTAATTTCTGCTGTCAAGTTTATAAAAAAAAAAAAAAAAAAAAAAAAGACTTTTTTTTCCCTAGCACTTAGTGGAAAGCTGTTTGATGTCAAGGCATAGCCTCGTGGTCTTTATTTGCGGAAGACTTGTAACCAAATCCTCCGATCTCTGGTCGAGCAATGTGTTTGCTGAAGCCAAATTTAATACTTGGTACGACACCAGCACATCTGGTTATCCATCAAGGCACATGCTCAAAAGTGGGTCTGTCACGAGAGAGGCTGTTGGCCCTCATGCATACAAAAACGGGTCAGTCTCTCGAGTTAGCAGGCCACATGGCGTTTGCTGCAAGAATATGGGGCTGTAATTGAAAACTCTAAAAAGGTCATGCTGGAATGTTGTTATCGTTTTAAAGTTTGAGCGTTGAAAATTGAGTTATTTTTAAATTTATTTGTAAATCTTGGGTTTGATTTCTTCTCACGTTCGTTCGAACGTCCCATGTGCCAGACGTTTTCCGGGTTCAAGCCTGTATCATCCAACCATGTGCACTCCAGAAAAGACCTGGCAAATGTGTTCGTGCTCATGTTGGTTATGGCAGTAAAATCTAAGCATTGCCTAGCAAAATTGTCCCTCTCCTTCCCAAGATAACCTTTATAGTTAAAAAAAGGAAGACTTGTCATATTTTTTCATTTGGCTAAGAAAGAAATGAAACCAAGGAAAAAAAAATAAATCCATCTAAAAAAGAAAGTCTTATTGCAATAGACAGAACAAAAACAACAAAATAGTAGAAAGAATTTGTCATTTTTATCTCCTAGCCTGAAGTCACTCTGAAGCGAGCTGATGCTTGTGTTCCAGAACCGGTTCAATTTTGACCTTTACTAAAAACATATAAGAAGCTCAAGGAAAGTGGTAACTTAAACCAATACTGAGTTCCCCTTTATTTTTTTTTGTAAGTCTTGGCGCGATTTTGATTGAAGGGGGGGGGCGCTATGAAAGATTACGAGGGCATAAAAAAGCATACCCAAGCTCAATTTACTTCTAAAAAATAACTTTTTTTTTTAGCGTTTCGTTTTGGCTTGTATTTTTATTTCGCGACAGTGTGATTGGGGGGGGGGGGCTAAAATTGTCAAATTGGCTCACCCAGGAAAATATACTAGCTATGACCCTTGGGGCAAGCCTGATTTTGTAAAATGATAAAGATAATAATAATGTTTGGGCAAAACCTTGTTTCAGTGAACCAAAAGGAGGCAACTCTGTTTTTCTTCTAACTTTCGTAAGGTTTCATGAAATATTGCAAAATAAAATAAAATGGCAGAGAAACTGAATACTTTTTTGAAAATTTTTTTAAGGTTTTTGGGGTAATTTTAGGTGACTTACTAGGGGATTTGGAAGCATCAATCGCCGCTGGCCCACAGGTAACGTATCGAGACCAGGATGTAAGGGACCAAAATTGTGGGTGTTGAATGGCACACTCAACCCCACCCCCAACCCAACCACACTCTTTGTTTAAGAAGTCTTTTCGCCTCCAAAACTGTTCAATTCCTAAGAAATTGGGATGATATTCTCTCGGTTACCAGCTGTTGGTGGGTAGGCAATTTTCTGCATGTAGTCTAGAACCATTGTATCTGTATTTTACAATGTGTCATCAAAAGTTATTTTTATTCGCCACTCAAAATGTTGAATAGAGAGTGTGAGTGACATGGGATTTGGAACTCTTACCAATACTTGGAGTAGTTCCTTCCAACCACAAAACGGATAAAAATTAATGAATGTGGGAGGAGGATGGCAGAACAAGAGTTTGTAAACCGTGCTGCAAGCAACTTAATTATTTTATGAAGTGAGCTTAGCATGAAAATTTGTTGAAATAGGAGATTCTAAATGTAATACGATACATTTAGAATCTCCTATTTCAACAAATTTCTTATTCGTATTCTTTTTTTTCACACTACGCGGCACACATTTGCACATTAGGGGTTGATGTATTGGTGGTAATTACGAATGGCTTTACATTCCTCTTAGACAGTGGTCCCCCATCTCCCACCTAGCACCGGTGCATCTGGTGTTGCCTGCGACCTGTTCGGCTCCCTGCCTGTCTGTTCCACGACAACACAATTACTAGTTGATCTTATGTGGGTAGATCAACAGGCCTTTGACTGGGTCATTCATTCCAAATTACTCAGTAAACTTCACACATTAAAAAGGGCACTATTATTTGGCTAAAAGATTTTCTGGCAAATAGAGCGCAAGGAGTATCTGTAAGAGAATCACTTTTGGGCGTTGGTAAGGTTACCAGTGGCGTACAGCAGGGTTCCGTAATTGGCAAAAAAAAAAGTTTTGACAGTGACATCCGTGGGGAGGAAGGGAAAGGGATCTGCAACATTAAAAAAATTGTATGAGGTATTATGTTATCTTTATTTGTTATACATCTGGCCAAATCGTGTCCCAGCACTTTCATTCTGTCGCTCACTCTTCAACAGTGAGCTAATGTTCGAGGTTAGGGATCTTACAGTAAGTTTCAGAATGAGTAACGAGTATGAGCAAGGGATTCATTACCTTTGCTTCCGGAGGTATACTGAGAATGTGTTTTATTTCTAAATATCTTTGTCTATGGAGGCACCGATGTGTTTCAAACCAGATTACATAATACATATCACGAAAAACGTGGCTGAAGTTCGTACTGTGGAACATGACGAAATTCCAAAAATGTCAATTCACAAAGTAAGCTGAGATGGAACTGAGCGAGCAGAATGCAGACGTGCAACGGCCCGACAAATGTAGTAGGCCACAATTACCGGCGAATTGTAAACATCGTAGAAGCAAAATATGATCAGGGACTAAATCAACCTTTAAAAGTCTGATGAAGGACAACAGTTAGTTGTTTGAAAATTTGCTGGACATAGTGTCTAGCTTGTGGAAATGTGCGTGTTTACTTAGTGAATTGACATTTACGTAATACATACGCGTATACACATAAGCTATAAGTTGTGATAGTACTGGAAGAAATTTAATTGAAGGTTACATTTACACATTGACACGGTGACCATTTGGATATGCTGGAATGGTTGACTTATGTCTAATCAAGGTCATCACGATGTTAAGTTGAACTTTGTGTTCTAGAATTGTGGTGTAAATGTCGGCCAACTTGAAGTTGGTGGGAACCACATCATCTTTAGAACCTTGAAAAAATTGGCCGTCTTACCATCTCCACATTGTGAGATGATCTCACTAAAACAACTAGGAATGAATCACATGTATCCCTTTCACGATCACTACTAACGTGCAGAGAGGACACATGATCAAATAAGACACATTTAAAAATACTATCCCTGTAAAATTCTTACTGGTGCACAATGGTTGAAACTGCTCTTTAAAATAAAGCTTTGTTTTCAACTTGCTGCATCCATTTTTGTTTCAGGAGTTGTTTTGTATTTATGTAATATCGTAAATTGGCATATGTACTTTACTTACATTGGGTCTTTTCTTTACATTACAGGGAATTTTGCTGGTGTACGATATCACCAACAAGTGGTCATTTGATGGAATCGATCGGTGGCTCAGGGAAGTTGAAGAGGTGAGGGTTTTTTTCCATCTCCGAGTTGCAGGTTAACATTATTAACGGCTACATTACAATGACATAGTTTACAAGCACACGTTAATTCAAAGCCACACAGCATTTTGCAAATAACAATGAACTTGTCGATCTGGCATTATGCTCTGTTTTTCCGGTTATCAGTATTGTTCAGCAGTTATTGCCAAACTTATGATTGGATTCAAATGAAATTTGGAAGGAGTATTAACTCTTGATACTAGGCTGAAGACATGCAGGGATTGGTCGATGTAGGTTTTACTGATCCCTTAAAGATACCGTTGAAGGACAAACCAATCCGATGCCGATATTTAAACGCGACTAAAATTTTAATATGCGTACAAATGGAACCTTAAGTTTCTGGTCTTGTATGGTTTCCAACTGCTACAGATTAGCCAAAAAAAGACAAATTTTTTTCTTAAGCCTGGGATTTTTTCAGGCCACATTCCCCATTCGGTTATTTAAAGAATTATGTTAAATTACGAGGTTCAATGAAAACTCAACCTTTTAATGCTTTGTCAAAACTAAAACTGTTAAGGCTACATAATTTAACAAACACCTTTGCACACTACTTTATACTAGCAAATGATAAAGTTCTTTGTATGGCATTCTTTAATATAAAAATACGCCCTTCCGAAAAATAATTGTAGTTAGTCAAAGTGAATTCAAAATCAATTCTATGCCTTTTGATTAACCTTTTGGTCATAGTTTGACTTCAAACCTTTTAAAAAGGGCAGTCAAAGTAAAAAAAATTTTTAAGTTTCAATGTAGGAATGAGAGCATGTTACCTCTTATAACTTACGACAACAGTATATTCATGGTAATGATTACCTTTTCAGTTAGATTTTTTTAAGTTGGTCTATTTTGTAAATAGACTGACCTGTAAACAGACTCGTATAGACTCTTTCCTGGGTTCACAGTGAAAAGCAGGAATGGACT
This sequence comes from Lithobius niger, assembly GCA_023313725.1. NCBI lineage: Eukaryota > Metazoa > Arthropoda > Chilopoda > Lithobiomorpha > Lithobiidae > Lithobius > Lithobius niger. The sequence continues at coordinate 4,915 of JAHWFP010181164.1, read as the reverse complement.
TCTTTACCAACATCAATCACATGGCCGAGATTCCTGGCCTGCTGGGCACACAGTTATGCTTTTTTAATATTAAGCGTGAGGGGGCACTCTGAAGCGGCCGAGCACAGCATCCAATTCCCTCAAACGTTCTTGAAAAGTATTTGAAAACACTAGTATGTCATCAACATAGCGATAGCAGAGGAGTACAATAAATCAAGTAAGGCAAGTTCTAAAATGCGGGGAGGTACGTAATCCAAATGGAAATACTTTAAACTGGATCACTCTAAAGCATTTAAAACTAGTGATGGTTTTGGAACTCTCATCCAGAGCAATTTGAAGAATGCCTGTACCAAAGTGGTGCGACACTTCTTCATTAAGGCATCGAGTCGGGATGTTTGTTTACGTCCCTGTAGTCTATGCAGAAACGGCTTTTTCCCAGGGACACCTCCCCATTTGGAGGCAAGCATTGACACTGCTCTCCAAGCAGAAAGCTTTGGTTCAATCACTCTTGCGCCAACCAAGAATCAATTTGGTCACTAACGATTTAAGTTTTTAAGTTTTCAGATTGAAGTCTTAACTCAAATCATGCACGTAGATTTTATGTTGAGGGGAACCAGCGACTACAACTGTCACGTTCCATTCAACCGCTTCCTGGTTTGTCTCATGTGTATCCCAACACTCTCTAAAGAGAATCGGCGCATGCGTAAAGACGGTTGCTCGTGCCTGCTATATTGAAATCTTTGCTTCGTTTTACGCTGGCAAGCAATGCTCAACATTTAATCAATTTATTAATTAACAACAGCATGCCACTTGATTTAACACAATAATACAATACAAAAAGTTGTAATAAAATGCTTGATACCTGTGCTGAACCACATAATCGTATGTATAAATATTAATTTGATTACAACTTCACGACGCTTCCACTGTATTAGGCGTGTTTCTCATTCCAGCAGGTGGGAATGTAAGAGAAGCCATTATGAGAACTATGATGGAGGACGAGAACTACGATGAATGACGTCAATCGTGTCACAGGTGGCATGCCTTTGTGGCAACCGCAGCTAGTCGCTGGTCCTCCCCTTCCCCCCATCCAAACTACGTGCTTGCTCGAATGAACCCTCAGAATGAAGTCTTTACTGCAACTCAGAATGAAGCCGAACTCTACTCGAAATTACGAGTTTCTCTTACCTCTAACATTTGGAATATATAGCAGTAAGTAACGCTAGCTAGTGAAGCTAGCTGGACTGTTATAATTCCGGTTTGTAGTCCATGAATTTTCATTGACAAGTCCTGAAAAATCCTGGAAAAGTCCTGGAATTTTAAGTTTACAGGCGATGTTCATAGTGTGAAGTACTGTTGCTAACGACTAAAAATCAATAAACCTAAAAAAGTAACAGAGATCATCCTGGATAAAATATCGTGGTTATTTTTAACACCCTGCATTACCAGCTGATTGTGTTACAAATTAAGGTTTGTTACGCATCTAATATCACATTTTATTTTCTAGCATGCTCCTGGGGTGCCCAAGATCCTTATTGGTAACCGGCTCCACCTGGCATTCAAGCGCCAAGTGTCGGAGGCGGTAGCTGAAGCATATGCCACCAAGAATGACATGGCCTTTTTCGAAGTGAGCCCCCTCTGCCACTACAACATCGTCGAATCATTTACAGAGCTGTCGCGGTTGGCACTCAGGCGGAATGGCATGGAGCGCCTTTGGCGATCCAACAAAGGTGAGTTCTAATAGTCGAAACGCTTGTAAACTGCATTTCTCTTTCGCAGAATCCTCCTCACTGTGTTACAAGATTGGGATCCCTTCCCTACAACTGGCACTTATTTTTCACGTCACCCCGCTCATTAATTCAAGTCATTTATGCAAAAGCCCACATCACCTGCCCGCGTCTCCCCACTCTTTCTTCTTGCTGCAGTCATTAATTTGGGGAGCAATAATATTGTATTGGGTAAGTATAAATTCGTTCCGAACCGCGTTTCCAATCTGCCATTTTTGCCGGTCGAGAAGTGTAGCTAAAGCACTGCACAGGTGGAGAGTAAGTAACTAGATCGCCGGTTTGAGGTTATTTAAGATGGCAGTTGGTATGGAATTTAAGGGTTTGAGGTTTGAGGTTATTTAAGATGGCGGGAACGAAACAAAGAAGTGGCATGTGGGCCGGCCAATGGTGAACTAACGCGGGTGGGTTATGGTGAATTCGGCAGTGGGATTGCATGGAAGATAAAGTCAGTAGTGTTTTGTTATTACGGTAAACCATATTAGTAGTGTACGGCAGCGGGATAAGAGACTCTTGCGGTAGTATTGTGAATGTGATAACGAGTGGTCGGGAGTTCTTGTTTGAAACCCTTAGAATAAGCCAGTCGACCGATACGGCAAGGGCCGATGATGATAGTGTGTTTATGAGTTAAGCCGGTTGATGTCACAATAATTATTAAAGAGGGTGCGAAACGCTGGGGCGGGATTTTGCATCGGCGAAAGGACTTGAATAGTGTGCTATGCTCGGTAGTACTTCATTTTGGCGGCTATTGACGAACCAAAAATGTTGTTGTTGATTTATAGCACGTGATATGTGGGCTGTAGGTTTGCCGCGCTCCCAGCCGAAGCCATGGCTCCAGAAGGATAGAGGGACAATTTTGCAAGGTAATTCCAATCGGAAATTACTAGGATCTTTTACATGCCACAATCAACATGAGCACGAGGCATCACAGGGCCCTTCTCTTCCCGAAAATACCAGGGGTAGCTGAGGTCAGGATCGAACCCAGGACCTCTTGCACATGAAATGGTCGTGCTAACCGTTAGGCTACCTTGCCCCATTCATGTGGTGTGGGCTAGTTGAATGGCCGACATATAGAATGGAAAGCCATTGGGGTCGAAAATTGTGTACAGTGGTGGTTTAAAATTGGGAAATGCGCCACTGCTAATTTTTGTATCTCCATTTTTTCAGTAGCAAAGCCGACTGATTTTCAGTAGCAAAGCCGATCAGGATTATTTTGAATCTTAAAAGCGTTAAACGAGTACGTGGTAGTACGAAGGTGCGCATTGAATACGCTGCCCAGGTCATTTGCAGCCAGGATGGTGGATGGCCATGATCGATCTGTCACAAGCTTATTACACAGTTACGATATAAAGCATAGCGAGACGGTTGCTCATGTTTTCCTGGCAAGATTGGCTGCTGTGTCCTGCCTTTTGGTTTGGCCTCGGCCCCGGGTATTTTTATGCGACTTATGGCAGCGGTACGGCGATTTTCACGCCGAGCAGGTGTGCTGACATTTATCCACCTGGGTATTAGGACAATACGCGACCGGGTTCGGCGGGACGTGCATAGGACTCTCGAAACCTTGCGCAGTATGTGTTTTACGTAAATTGCAGAAATGTTGTATTGGTGCTGTCGCAGGCTTTGCAGTTTTGAGGCATGGCGTATTTAGTGAGGGCACGTTTTGTGCTACTGCCAGAAAGAAGGCTCGGGTGTTGAGGTTGGTTACAGCATTCCAATAGAACCCGGTCAGGGTGATTAAGGGACTACAACAGGTGTTAGTACTAGCTGAGAGTTTATTATGTGCTGTAGAGAACAGTAGATTGCACACACGTTGGTAGCCACAAGGCCTGTTAGCCTGGTCTCGTAGGAAAGTGACCGGCGGGAGCCTTTCGCAAGGAGCTTGTGAAGATTTAGCGTTGTGGGCTCAGATTTTGGTTCGCCTGGTGGTAGCTAAGTTCTGGATTTCATTGGAGGCCACGGTGGTAATGGCGACGGACGCATCTTGCAAAGGTTGGGGAGCATCAACAGAGGATTCACAGGCTCAAGAGAGGCTGCCTTGCTTATAAATGCAAGAGAACCTTTGGCAATAATCATGGCACAGATCGTGTTTGGCAACCTGCTCAGGGGACAGGTCGTGCGAATTCTTTTAGGTAACATTATAGCCGTTTCTTCGTTAATAGGCGGGGTGGGGGGGGGGGCTAAGTCCCAGATGCTTCATGCCATGGTCCATAGTTTCGACGAGGTCTGCTAAGTTGTGTAGTACAGGCGGCGTTTGGTCCAGAATGGTTAAACGTAAAGATTGTTCCGGATTTTTCAGGACAGATTTGACTTCAGGTTATGTCCAGGGGTGTTCCAGCGGATTTGTGCATGGTTTGGAACGCCGTAGGTGAATTTGTTTGCATCACAAGCAACAGCACAGTTGCGGAGGTTTGGTGCATTGGGTGGGTGCCAAGAGGCTGAGTTTGGGGATGTGTTTTGGTTTAGTTGGGTGCTGTTCTTCCCATACCTGTTTCCCATGTGTCCAATGGTGTGGACAAACTGGTGGCCGATCGAGTGTGGAGGCCAGTATTGGTTATTCTGTAGTGGAGGAGCGCGACGTGGTTTGTCCGGCTGTCAGTCTTAGCCAGTGATGGGCCATACGAATTGAGGGGAGCAACGGTTGGTTGTGGCGGATTATTGGAGGTCCTGGTTAGTGTGGTGCTTGGGTACGAAGTGAACCTTGCAAAGAGCCTAAAGGGGCTGCCGCAAGCACTTTCGGTGCGATTCTGGTAAGTGGGTGCATTGCTTCCTAATCATTCCCAATCTTGTAACACAGTGAGGAGGATTCTGCAAAAGAGAAATGATAATTATCCCAGAGAATTTGTTCTTGCAGGAGAATCTAAGTTCCCTCAGTAGAATCTGACAAAACTTGTGTTACAAAGCAGTACCTGCCTGCCTCCCTGCACGGAATCGGTAAAGACCGAAAGTGACGTAGGTTTTTTCATAAATGACTGAGTTAATCAGCTGGGTGACGTGGAAAATAAGCGCCTGTTGTAGGGAAGGGATCCCAACCTTTTAACACAGTTCTGTCCGGTTCTACTCTGAGAACTATGATTGTCCTGCAAAAACAAGTTCTCTGTGAGAATTATCATTTTTGTAAGTGCTTTAGAAATGTATAAGGACGACAAACTGTC
>JAHWFP010181160.1:0-20033 GCA_023313725.1 Lithobius niger | reverse complement strand
CCCCCCCACTCTCGGTGGCGGGAAGGGAAGTCATTAATCAAGAACGAACGTTAGACTTTGGAAAGTGACCATATATCTAGCTCTAAATGCGTTCATCGATTGTGCCATGAAGAAGAGGCTAGAAATGTCCTCCCAAAATTGTCCGTCTCCGTCCCGATATAATTTTTTTTCCTCAAATAAGTAGCATCAACTTAAATTATTTTTAAGTCTTAAGAATAATTCGGACAAACATACGGCCAAGAGTTTGGGGAGTATACATTGAACACCAGTGTGTGGCCCCAGTGGCGGATTAAAGGCATACGTCCCGTCCGGGCAAGGCTTGAAAAGCCCCATTTTTGTCTCCGAAAATCGTGAGTTTTGAGTTTTTTGTTTACTGAAAAGGCTTCTTTAGGTCGAAGACCCCGGGCCGCCCTCTCCAGCATCTTCCCCGCCCTTGGGGCAGGCCACGTAGACGAAAAAAAAATTCACGTCGTGAAAATTTCGTGTGGATGCCCGACGGATGTTCACTGCAGTCCGCGGAAGCTACGAATGATGTTTATGTTCTTACTGCAGTTTCATTTCTCGTTTTTTTGGCCGGTAAAAGTTAATAAAGTGGTTATCGGGAGTGCATGCATGGGATTTTTCTTAGCGCACGGCACTTTTTTTATGACATTGTCTAAAAACAAAATTACGTATCACGCATCAGCACTTTCACCAAACATTTTCTGGAGCCGATGACCTCATCAGATCTTTGCTCCTTTCACGTAATCGCCTTAGGATCGTTCAGAGGCATTTCACAACAAAAAAATTACATCTATACCACGCGCCATGGCTGTTTGCTGTGAGGTGCATATCACGTGACAGGGCTAGTCCAATCAGACGGCCAAACAGCCATTGTTCGCGATCGTCATTGGCTAACTCATGGTGACGTCACGGCAAACAGCCATTGCGCATGGTTTAAAGAATGACTTTTATCAAATGTATAAACTGAGCATTAGAACATTGTACATTGTACTCCACAACAAAATATAAGCTACTGATCTCGTTTTGTTTGGTAAAAAAAAAAAGCTATCACCCGCATCTGAAAAATCACGAATAAAGCATTAAAAAAAAATACCACGTTAATTTTTTTTTGGTACTGCTCCCGAGAACCACTTAATTAATTTTTAACGGCGTTAAAGTCCAAACCTATGTTTAAGGGCCACGCGCAAATGAAGGGGGTTTCACAGACTTTGACAGTTTCGGGCAGGTGGGTTCGTCAGCTTGTGACGGAACACGTCATAGAGTTCGTAATACCTACCAAACTTGACGAACAACAAAAACAAAGAAAATTTTCCAGAAAAATTTTCGGGTTAAATTTAATGTCGCAATTACATTTAGAATTTTCCCGAACTATCTCCTTTTCATCGGTAACGAGTGGGGAGATGGGAGGGAGGGTCGACGATTGTGGCGTCATTTCTATAGTTGGGTTACAAAGGTTGTAACAAAGCGTTTCGGGGGGAGGGGGAGGAGGACGAGTTAAAAAAAAGCAAATTTTTTCGTGGCGTCATTTTTGTTCGGTCTTCAATTTTTGATTTTGTTTTTATTTTAGCAGGGAATGTTACTCTCTACCTGAAGTATAACTCTTAAGCGTAAATTTGGTTCCAAATTTTCAAACATTTTGCTAACAAAAAAAATCATAGTTGAGTTTCTACTAAACTTTCTTTCTGTGTGATGCCATACATAATTTATTTTCTTCAAAAAAGTGCTCGCAATTTTTCTGATTCAGTATTAGGTTTGGTAGACACAACTTCTATTTTTATTTGAACTTGGAAAAAAAAGTTGGACCTAAAGAGTGTAATATGAAACGGTTTCACTGATAAACGCCAATACCATTCATGTTCAGACTTACTGTTCTAAATTTGTAAATTGAGAAAGGTATTAAATGGACTCTTCAGTTTACTCCGATGTTTCAGAAGAAGAATTTGCAGCTGCCCTTGTGGCAACCCAGACCACTGCACTGTAACTGAGGTTGGCGCTAATGCCCTAGCTGTCAACGAGCCATCCCTTTGTCGACGAAACAAAGAAAAGACTGTTTAATTTCTATTTCTTGATACCTATTTGTGCAATTTTGCTTGTAAAGGTTCGTGTGTAACGTTCGGTTTTTGTGCATTCCTGAAACTAATCCTTATTAATTTGCACGCCCTTTGTTTTCTAGGCTTCTTCCGACATTTTGCACAAATATCCAACTCAAATAGACAGCGACGGCCTCGAAACAGCCATTTTGGGGCTTGAGTTCGAAGTTGAAGGAAGACACTTCAGTAATGGCGACCTCAAATTGCGATGCTCTGCTGCCATTGGTTATGTATATCAGAAGAGTTACGCTATAGCAGTCGTAGGTGAACATTTACGGGTGGCCCAGCTCGAAAGTAAAGGTGGCCCCAGTCAAGGTAAATGCAGCGCATATGTATTTGTGTTGGGTAGGTATTCATATTTCCGCCACTGGTCAACCGGAAATAAAAAGAACATCCAGTCCTGGAGCGGACTGGTATTTAATTCGGGATGACGATTGTCACCTAGCCTTTGGACTGGCCTGCCTGACGGTGAAGTCCCTTTTTTGCCAAATCCCGTAGAAAGCAGATTAAAAGCTTGACCCTAAAGGGCAAATTCCGTTTCGTGAAATCCCATTTTGTGAAAAGAAAGCAGATTAAAAGTTTGACCCTAAAGGGCAAAACCCGTTTCGCCAAATCCCTTTTTGTCAAAAAGAAAGCAGATTAAAAGCTTGACCCTAAAGGACAAATACCGTTTCACCAAATCCCTTTTTTTCAAAAGAAAGCAGATTAAAAGCTTGACCCTAAAGGGTAAATCCCGTTTCGCTAAATCCCTTTTTGTCAAAAAGAAAGCACTAGATAAAAAGCTTGACCCTAAAGGACAAATCCCGTTTTGCCAAACCCGTTATGCCAAATCTAATTGGACAAAACTTCAGGTGCATGAAATTTAATACCTTGTTCCTGTGTAATGGGGATTTAAAAGGCAGACGTGTAACAGATACAATCCGTGGCAGAATATGAGAAATTGATTTATTTGCGTTTTGAAAACTGGAAATACACCCGAGTATACCAGTTTTCGCAAAATCGAAATATTCTTTAAAAATTTAACATTTGAGAAGTTAAATACATTCCTAATTGGAAGTAATTTGTGATTAGCTGCGGTTTCTGATGTTAAATTTTTAGCCGCAACGAGCACGGCAGCGGGAGCGAGGCATGTAATTAAGAAATTATTCGGCGAAACGGGATTTGGAGAAACGGTCATGTTGCTATGTTGTTTGTTTAATTGTTCACCATATAAACGTACGTGTGCTTTAATTTTTGTGGCGTATTTTAGTTTTCTCATTTTTTTTATAAATGTCCTTAGTATTTGGGTCCACTAAAAATTACCGTTATTAAAAATAAAATCCGCTACTTTATTAATGGTATTTGGCATAACGGGATCAGGGGAACGGGATTTGCCCTTTAAGGAAAAGCTTTTAATCTGCTTTCCATTTTGGCAAAATAGGATTTGGCGAAACGGGACGTGACAGAAGTCCCGTCAACGGCAGAAGTCACAAATGAAAAGTCACAAAAAAGTCACGGCCTGTGCCCAGTCATTGCTACATGGCCTGTGCCATAGCCAGTTCGCCCCTGATCCGGTCTAAACACTTTGGTCAATTTCGTCATGCCAAGACATAAGCACAACGCATGAACTATTGCGTAAATCATAAGACACGATTTAACAACGATTTCATCTTTGGGTCAACATTTCTCTTACCACAAGGTGCCGTAAAATCTAAGTGTAAATGAAAAATTAACGTTGTTTCCTAAAAGAAAATCGGATGATCATTTTGATTGGCCACTGTGATTCATTTGTGAATACACTGGTGTCTTGCATACTTTAAAGACACCCGTGTCAGGGATGCTGCCGGTGTGAAAAAATGTGAAAAAAATGTGAAAAATACACGAGTGTTGGTGCGAAAAAAAAAAGGCAAAACGCACAAACGAATTAAAAACAATCAAATTATCCGACCTAATTTTGGGCCTGGAATTATGTAGGCATGCCTGTGGTTAGAACACACAAAAGAAAATTGGTTGGTTTACGGGCAGAGTCGCTTTAAATTTGCTTTCGCTCTCTTGACTGGAATTACAGGGGAATTAAAATGTTTACTGGAAAAGAAAAATTTTTATTAAAGAAATGTGAAACTTGTGATATATGCAAAGGAAGAAACAGTGATACGAAAATGAAAGTAGGTACGTGAAAAATAAGAAAAAAAAAAAACAGGTATGAGAAAAATGTGAAAAAAATTAAAAGTGGGAATGTGAAAAAATGTGAAAAAAGCTGGTACTACCGGCAGCATCCCTGCCGTGTGTTCACAAATAAATCACAGTGGCCAATGGAAATGATTATCCAATTTTTTTTTATGCTAAAAACCGTAATGTTTATACTTTGTTGAAAAATCAGCACGCAGGTTGAGGAAATGTGAATTCAATAAAATGTGAATGTCTGCAAGCAACCCAGCCATCATTCTGGGCTGTAGTTGGAAGATCTCACTAGCCAATTGAACTCAACTGCTTATTTCCTTATTTATTTCCATACTGCTTATGGCTTTAGTCTGTGTAGTAATCTTGTGTGTGCTTTTATGAAAAGTGTGTGTTGGAGAACTACAGCTTGTCAGCTTCAGCGGCTTTGCACGGAAAAATCAATACTTTTCATTGTAACTGCGGCACATCGCGCCCTCTGTTATTCGGGTTTACAACTACATCAAGGCTAGCCGCACCTTGAGCCCAAGTTACTCTGCAGTTGCGTTTGCTTGTTCCGTATCTCTGCCGTGACCCCGAACTTTGGACAGTAATTGCAATCGAGCAGTGACAGCACCAGTATGGGTTTTGGAGGGCATAACTGCAAGGTGCACTACATAAAAATGGAGGGAAAAACAACGGAAGAGCGGATTTCTTAGGCTTAAAATAACGTTGTTTTCTCCAACAACAAAAATCGCGCGTTGTAGGTCTAAGAAATCACTCTTCACAACATCGGCTTCAGTATGACTCCCTTCTGTTTCTCTCTGCAGTGCCCCTTGCAGCTAACCCATTAAGGCTCCAGCATAGTTATATACAATAATACTACGTCATGCCACTACTCTATTGCAAAAGTTACTACCAAACGTCAGAAATGAGCAGTGAGTATTTGACAAATGTCATAGTCTATGCTTTAGAAAACGTGTACGATTTCATGGCCCCAAAAAATACGAACTGCTATGTGAGGAAATTTATTCCGTCTTTCGTCAAACTTCGACAAAAATTTACGAAACTATCGTGGGGTAACATTGCGAATCGAATACCAATATTACATGGCAACTAACTGTCAACTGTTTATAAGCCACACACGTTGCTATTTGCCATTGGAATGACAGAATTCACAATTTGCCGAAAGATGTCACAATTTTCTACTAACTCGCGCATGCTGTATGTAGATTCAGTCTAGCTCGGAGTGCTTTATTTAAATGCTGGTGCCCGGTTAAAATCGGGTACAACTTGTTTCATATTAGCTCCTAAATTACCAGTCCAATGCTGTCATTAATTTTGGTTTTAAGGCTGATGGGTTATAGAATGACAGGCCCTCAGACAAGATAAGAAATAAGATAAGATTTATTTGCCACCAAAAGAAAAACGGCAAGAAAGGGGAGAAAGCAAAGCGACCACTGATATCTTACTGGAAAATTATATACGATAGGCTGAAAGGCAAAAGAATGCAATATCAAAGATATTTTGTCTAAACGACAATTTTTGGATATGTTTTGCGGTAGTAGCCTACAAGGGGAATGCAGTTAGGGACAAACCTCTGGGCGTTTCAGATGTGACTTTAAACATCCACCATTAAGAAATCGTCGGAATACATCCACTAAAGGGGCCATAACAATGTTTCGCCCAGAGAGTTCCAAACTGGAGCAATACGAATACTAAAAAAATACTTCCTGCTGTTAATTTAAAACTGGGAATTACCAGTTTCAGACTATGTCCCCGAGTCCTAGACTAGGTTCTCATCCCAAAAAATTATGTTACAACTGGCAGTTGACCATGAATTATTTTATGGCAAAAGCAGGTCTGCTTTGAGTCTACGAAGCTCGAGAGAGTCCAGCTTTAGGAATTCTAAACGATGAATATAGGATTTCCCGTACATTCCAGGCATGCATTTTCGTAAATCGTCTCTGGGCTGCTTCAATTTTGTCAATGTCTTTCAAAACCTTCGGTGACCAAATCTGACATGCGTATTCAACGCGTGGGCAAACGTACACTTAGTATGCTCGAAGGACGGTGTGCATGATGTAAAACAACGGCGTACAATGGCGGATCTGCCATGCGCCAACATTGAAATATAATAATAATAATAATAATAATAATAATAATAATAGTAATAATAATAATAATAAAGTTTCAGTGGGTGGGTGTTTTGAGATCTGAGTTGATCCACACGCCTAGGTACTTAATGGTAGTTACGTAATTTAATGTTTTAGTAGCTGAACAACAGTAGAGGACTTATGACTGTTAACTGGAAAGGGAACCCAGTTAACGTCCCTGTCAGACCTGTCTTTCAGTAGCTATGGGATCTATTCGGACATCGAAGTTTCCCAGTTCGAGTCTCTCAGGTTGCCCCTCGCTTGAATTAATTTCCTTCTGGTTCTGAAACCTCTGATAAGGATAATAAAATCACTAAATAAGTAACGAGATGTGCCAGTACTAGTATCGCAAAAAGTCACAGTCACACAAACACAAGAAATGGTAATATTTTTCAGTGTTTATTTGCAACACCTTCATCAGACCGTAAGTAGAAACTTTTTTTTTTTAAAAAAAGCTAATGCAGCATAGCCTTGTCACATACACAGTCTCCACGACATTTGCTTCATTGTACAACTAGTTTTTCGTTGCACTCCTGGTTTCATTCCACAATACAACACTTTGCTTGGCTTAGATGTGTAATCCTAATCCGTACTCCAAGTAAGTCATTATACTGTAGAAAAAACATTATTAACTACGAAAATAATTTATAAGCCAAGCAAAGTGGTGTAATGAAACCAGGAATGCAACAAAAAACTGGGTGTAAGGGGTGCCAAACAATCATAGCCCCTTCCCAAGCATGATAGGAAAAAAATGAAAGTACCGATAGGTAGCCCATTTTATTGTGGGTTTAAACTCACAAGCTCAATATTCAGCGTTCCCTCTATTTTGGCGTCACAAACAACATGAAGACGAGCAGGGTAGGAAGGCAAAAGTGACTCAAAAAACTTCGTGTTGGTTACGGCCGCGCGGTTATTTGCCAATAACTCCAAAACTAGTAGTGTGGGCATCATGAAACTTGGTGGCACGGTAGGGCTTATCCCCATGCGCATTTTGAGCCCAACCACAAGTCCATGCGCACCCTGTAAGCGGAGCTGTTAAAAAAAAAAACACACGACGGCCTCCTGGAAGATGCTACTGCAGCGCGTCTGCGTTAAACTCCATTTCCCGAAGCAGCATTGATGTGCTCCTCCATCTTAGTACAACCAAGCCCTATTCACTCTCTCCGAAATCTGCGCAACTTTCCGTCTATAGCTCGCGTGATCAAAACGTGCTGCGCCATCTGTGGGAAGCGACTACGAACTAAAGCTTCACCACCTCTACTTCCGGGAAAATCCAAGATGGTGGTGTCGTGCGCTCACGGCGGCTGATAGATTGATTCCAAAGTGCGGCAAACCACACATGCATGGTATTGCATTTCATAAATTTCCCAGCAAGAAATTGTATCCATATATAGTTTTGAAGTGGGTGAACGCCAGAATGATTATGTTTGTCCCAGTAGTAATGTTCCAGAACCCTTTGGACTGAAAATGTCAGCTGTGGTTTGTTCGATAGTTTTCTACAGATATTCCAGTCCCAGTAGTAATGTTCCAGAACCCTATGGACTGAAAATGTCAACTGTGGTTTGTTCGATATATTTCTACAGATATTCCAGTCCCAGGAATAATGTTTCAGAACCCTTTGGACTGAAAATGTCCACTGTGGTTTGTTCGATAGATTTCTACAGATATTCCAGTCCCAGGAGTAATGTTCCAGAACCGTTTGGATTGAAAATGTCCACTGTGGTTTGTTCTATAGATTTCTACAGATATTCCAGTCCCAGGAGTAATGTTCCAGACCCCTTTGGACTGAAAATGTCCACTGTGGTTTGTTCGATAGATTTCTACAGATATTCCAGTCCAAGGAGTAATGTTCCAGACCCCTTTGGACTGAAAATGTCCACTGTGGTTTGTTCGATAGATTTCTACAGATATTCCAGTCCCAGGGGTAATGTTCCAAAACCCTTTGAGCTGAAAATGTCAACTGTGGTTAGGTTTGTTAGGTTTCCTTGGTTGCGTCTGTGTCAGAAGGCTGAATATTCCCTCAGTCAGTGAAATGAACCCTGATCACTTCAGGTTTCGTTTATGTGAATTCCAATCTTATAATTTGATTGTTCTCATACCAACCACTCCGCTCAGTTTTCTTTTTGGCTTACTATATTCCTATTGCTTTCTCACAAAACAACGTTGTTACCTTTGTTTTTAATTCCATAAATTTTTGTAAGATAACAGAGATCGAATTTTTTGAACAGCTTATCCACATTATCATGCACGTAAATTACTAGAAGCTACAATCTCCTTGATATCTTATAAGATAACTTCCTACAGTTTTCATGATTTCTCAAGTGACTTACGCTCGAAATTTTTTTATACTTTGCCATCTTACTTCCTTAGATTGTCTGAGGGTTTTTAGTTAGTTCATCGCCCCTGCCGCTTCCCCCCAAAAATTACTATTTATGGAAAGGACCTATAGTAAAAATCCTTAAAGGTTTATGATCTCAAAGTTTTATTGCCAAAGTTTTAAATGAACAATAGACTCTGGCATGCCATGACTTGCTTACAATTTAGTGCATAATTGTTGGGGTGCAATACATTTAGTTATCCGATTTTTGCTCAGATTTTTGGTTGTACCATGTATCATCATGTGGTCATTGCCATCCTATTAAAACTTTAATTTCTACAAAATTTAGCCGCATTTTCATTATTTAAAATTTTTAGGCTGACGTAGTTTCTGTCCACTTTTCGATTTTTCTGTAGCATTATAGTACTCTTTTTGACAGTGAGCACCCAGCTGCACCTATTGCTCCCGGGGAAAAATAGCTAATGACCTTCATTTATTTTTTATACGGGGGGGGGGGCGGCGCCCAAGTGTATATCGTTTTGAGACAACTTTAACCCATACACCCAATTGGGTAGAGTGCAGAAACCTTTTTTTGGAATTCCTAATTGGCAGGGTGTGGAAAAGTTGCCTCTAGGGTATCACTACCACTACCACTCCCAAAACATTTCATCACTCTGGGGGTCATGTCTTGAGGTTCCCCAAGGGCATTCAAGTTTAACATTGTATGGCAATCGGCGGAACGGCAAAAAATGCAAAAATTGTGGTTTGATTGGTTTTTAATTTAATTTTATCATTATCTTATTTAAACAGTTAGACACTAACAGCCGTATTCCAGAAATCCACTCAAGTGTGAGTGTAAGAGTGCAAATATGAGTGCAAACATCTAAGGTAAGGGTCAACAATTTTAGTACAGCCACTTAAGCGAATGTGAGTGTCCTTGCATCTGAGGGTATTTCTGTAGATGCGTTTTGATCCTTACGCTCACATTTAGCCCCACTCATACTTGAGTGGATTTCTGGAATACGCCTGTAAGACAGGTAGCCGTAATTGCCCAAAATAAATTTCTGCACAACAGTGTATGTAGTAGTTATTGGCCAAAATTGCCTAAAAGGCCATTTTGTCCAATTCTCAATGCTAAATTTATTCCCACGGCCTTTAAGAAAAACAAAATTCTTTTTAATTGCACGGCATGGTAACGCAGTTTCTGAGAGAATCGAATGAGATAATCGTAAAAATTAGATTTTAAAACAGTCATATCATCATTATTGCCTCTTTCGCCGTACAACATTAAACTTGAAGGCCCTTGGGGCCCCTGAAGACATGACCATTGACCCCAGAGTGATAAAAATTTTTGTGTGTGATAGTGATGGCCAATAGCAATTTTTCCACACCCTGCCAAATGAGGAATTCCAAAAAAAAGGCTCCACCCTAATATCCAACAACCTATATACCCAACAACCTAAAACTCATAAAACAAAAAGAAAGGGGGTTAAGTATCGTTCCTACAATAAGAAACGACTTTTCTTTTTTAATTAGGCATTCAGTGTTAGAACTGATCGTGGCAATGAGTTTGCACTAAGTAATCCTCGTAAGCATGTAAGCGTTACATCGCCGAAATACAAGCAGCACTATTCAGAAACACGCTAGAAAGCCATAATTCAAAACGGGGAAAAGAAATTAGAAAAATGTGTTGCTTCAGGATGTATTTGGTTCAGTTTAGTCTATCATTCACTCTTATAGTTGTATGATTTAAGTAGCAATAGCTCGTAAAGTCCATTGAATGTAATTCGTACCAGTGCACCAAACGTAAATTTCGTGATGAAACAGTCGAATTCCACATGCAGTAAAAAAAAATTGGTGATGAAATTAATGGCACATTCAGACATGATTTAAAGACACGATCAATCTAACTGAAAGAAAAAGGCATTTGACCTGCACGTACTGTCGTGACTCGAGAAATGTTCCTTAAACATTGAATCTGCGCATATTCCTTTAATATTAGAATGAAAAGCTGAATGAATCAAGATAAACATTACGATAGATTAAAGCAGAGATTTTCAACCTTTTTTGGCCCGAGGTACCCTTCGAATTTTTTGCGGACCCAATGTCACCCCTGTTCCAAAGTTGGAGAGCCTTTTTTTCAAGCAAAAAGATATTGCTACCCATGTGCACATGCCACTGTGTATACCCAACAAAACACATCATTGTTTATTACCATAGACTAGCAACCTATCCCCAGCTAATCTTGCCCTAACTAGACCTTTACCAGAGCTCGAGCTACATGGTTATCAACCCCGGCAAACGAGCCTCGCGTTGCTGCACGGAAGCGCCATTGAAGGATGACGACAAACGTTTTTGCGAGATTTCTGTGGCGATTCACTCTGTTTTGCGGCGCCCTTTAACCAGCTTCGTGGGACACGAGGGTTTCCCCTGAGCACTGGTTGAAAAGCACTGCATTAAAGTATCCTATATAATTGCGCTAGTCAGTACGTACTTAAAAGGGTGAACCCACCACAAGTTTCTTCTTAAACGCCGTCTCTACGAATAACAAAGGTGCAGAGAGCAGCTAAATTGCTAATCGATGCCAGGGATGAGCATGAAAGGTCAAGTAGAGGCCTTGTTTGACCTGTACGCACACCACCTGCAAGGCGGGGACAGGGAGGAAACGATCTTAAGTCGTTCTGCCTATCCACCCGTGATGAATGGCCAAAAATCTACCTGCTACACCTGGTGTTTGTCGGATCTTGTGAAATGACCCGTGGCTAGGCCCTGTAATTACCCTGCTAAAGCCCCTCAGGGCATTTGCCTCAGCACCATACTGCACCAGCTTTAGCCACCTTAGGGGAAGAAATCCGAGCAGCCAACCTTCGTTTATGAAGGCCGCCGCAGGACATGAGCACTAATACCTCCTCCGTCTTTCCCCCTCCCCCTCTCCCATCCCATTACTACCAACTACCCACAACTCCCGCTTCACCAGCCCTTAATTAAAAGCCTTCCAAAATGGCTGCCTGAGATTACCTTACACGTGGTAAGCACGTTGTCCATAAGCGAAGAAAGCCTAGAGGGGATGGTCCGAAATTTGAGGGAGTAACTTGGGATGGAAGGGGGAGAGACGTTGGTTGTTAGAAGAGCCTTCAAAGCTGTCCTGTCAATACGTGAAGCTCTTCAATGACTTGCTTTGTGCTGGCTTCGTGACTCCATTATGAATAGTAGCATCCAATCTAGTTGACGCCCCTTCCCACTCTTCTGCATGTCTTTGATATCAAATGCAAATGGGGGTTGGTAATCCCCTGTGCACTTTAATGGCTTGGTCGATTAACTGTCCTTTAGAGCTGGAGTATGCAGACTGACGCAGATATTCTTAGCGTGTGTAAAAAGCGAATTACGGATGTTAGCTTCATGTTAGCAGTTCTGTACTTCAGTTAAGGCCAAAATAAACAACAGTTAAATGGCAGCAAATGGCTGCTGGTTAAATGGCAGCAAACGTCACACATGATAAAAATACTTGTTAATTCGGAGAGTTGGAGGGGGATTAGGTTTAATTGCGTGTCGACAGCTAGGTCATTAGCGTCAACCTCAGTCACAGTGCAGTGGCCCGAGATAGCCACTGCGCCACACATTACAGAGATGTTACAACGCAGAACATCATCTTCAGAAGTAAAAATAAACGTTAAATAGTAGCAGGCAAACCCTTTTAAAAACACACGAATTCGCATGAAGGCTGCCATTTAGTAGAAGCTGGGTGACGTCAATTGAACCGAGTTCACGATAACAACGGGGACAGGGGTGGAACCTAGTAAAGGGATCCATTTTTTCCAATTGTAGTGCTCAGTGCCATGTTGATTAATAATTATTATTGCTATTGTTGTTATTATTAATCATCATGATATTGAGGGCCACAATTGGAAAAAACGATCCTCTTAGGGCCCCCGCGCACTGGGCGGCCAGGTCGTGTGGCATGCGGCAAGAGGTCATCGTGCCAAAAAACATGGCGACGTGCCGCGCAACCATGTCCATTCTTGTTGGCCGCAGCGACCTGGTTGTGTGGCTTGGTCGCTTTATAGTGCACGGGTCGCTTAGCAGGTTCCACCCCTCGCCCCTTTGATATGTAGACTCATTCAATAACGTCACACAGCTTCTACAAGATGGCAGCCTTCAAGTGAATTCGTGTGTTAACAAGAGCTTTTCCTGTTATTTTTAATGGTTATTTTTTTTCGTCTGAAGACGGTGCTGCATGTTTTACTCTTCTGTACAGCCGAAACGGTTAACAAGACTTTTCCGTCTGTCTGTCCCATTTTTCCAACTCCCTGACGGTGCCAGATAAGAGACAAACTGTTTTTACCAGTAGATTCAGCGTTCAAAAATTAGTTAAACGGAAAATAAAAAATAAAAAAAAAACAGGAAACATGAACCGGAATTGGCCGAGTGAGGCCATCATCTATGAAACGGTACCAGATAGACACAAGCGGTTTTCATCATTCGATTCAGCATCCGAAAATTGGTAAAAATGAATTTAAAAAAAAAATTGTTTATGAAGCGGAACTGGGCCGGAAGTAGCGAAGCGGTGGAAGTGGGCTGAAGACCAGCTGCAACTAGGGAGTCGCTGCAGCCGCTTGTTGACAAATATTTTTATCCTATGCGAGAAACTGCGTGAACAAAATTGTCTCATTTAAGGCCAATACCTCGCACA
The DNA here is from genome assembly GCA_023313725.1 of Lithobius niger. Lineage (NCBI taxonomy): Eukaryota > Metazoa > Arthropoda > Chilopoda > Lithobiomorpha > Lithobiidae > Lithobius > Lithobius niger. The sequence goes on along the minus strand of JAHWFP010181160.1, from coordinate 6,641 downwards.
CAACAACTAGAAACCCTTAACCTTACCAAATACATTGTTTCCTTTTGAGGAGGGGATGTCCCTCCAGGATATCATTTGTGTCGCCGGCTAGTTACTGTCCGTCATATGCGGCATGTCCATCTGATTCCGTGTGATTTACTACATCAGTTGGGCAATGAGGCTGTACACCAGTTCGGGTTTTTTAGGTTTTTGCACACGATACAGATATGATCATATCTGATTTGGTGTTTATGTAACATCTGTGTAATATGTGGTGCAGTGGCAAACCGGACCACTGCACTGTGACTGAGGTTGGCACTCATGACTAGCTGACGACATGCCGTAATACCTCAAATCCTCCCATGTAATGTTTGGGCCTCCCATTAGTGTGAGGCCCGGTTAGTGGCCCCTTATCCCTTCCCCCCACTCATTGCGGCGTTGTATTCCTTTCGCTCACTCTACTGGCGTCGACACGTCGAGTTTGATCCTCCCGAGTTCAGCAAAAATCGAAGTACTGATTATCAGGCGCAAGCTAATTACAGTTATTGTTCAAAATTCGTTCATTACATGCCTTAGAATGACTGTAGTGCATATACAGCTGAAAGAGTTTATTATTTACAGAAAATCTCGCTTTGCTTGCTCGATCCACGCACCTCCACGTTCTGAAACGCGAAATTTTTACAATGTTGTATAAAGCCTATTGGTGTAGTTTTTCCGTACTTCCTGCCAGATGACACCAACCAATTTTCGAGATTTGTATGTAGTTGTTCCAGTACTAAGTGTGGTGCAAAAATATCGTCCTTTTAGGTTTTTTTTTTGTTGTAGCCAAGATTCTTTCTGATAATTGTGCAAACAGTAAGAAAAGATATTGGTTAAAGACCACTTTACTGAGTAAATAGAAACAGGAAGCGGTTAAGTGCAAAAAGAATAAATTTCACGACGTTTCGCCTCCCAGTTCGGAGTCGTTTTCAAGTGAAAAATTAAATTAAAACTAATCGTAGTAAATATACAAATAAAACGCCATGCAATTGAACAGAAAACATTGCTGCGAGAAAACAGCTGAGCTGGGCCTTTAGTACAAGGAATGCAAGGGTAAAAATTTAAGAAGAAAAAAAACATTAAAATTCTGGAGCATCACGTGCTGGATGTCAACTAAAACTATGGGAATCACTCGATCCACAGTCCAGATAATTCTAGCTGACAACCAGCTAAGTATGCTTTTAACTGACAGCTAGTACCGGATTTGCGATGACTTTTTTCCTTAAATGTTTGACTTTGTATTCCATTGAACTAGAACGGCCTATTGTTTTTTTTTTTAGTACCAATGCTTTCTGTTGAATTGCATGCATGCCACTTTATTTTTGTAGTTTCCGTTTTAATTTTAAAGGTACATTCCACCCAATTACATTCTACTCGATCCTTCACATCAAGTACGGCCCCAAAGTTCCATTTACTTACCGTTCGTTAGTCAATCCCTTGCTAAATATCCGTTTTAAAATGTGGCGTCTACGAGATTTTCTGATGAATATTGGGGAACTTATTTAATAGCGTCCTGCGATTATATGATCCTTTGCGCGCTTACAGTAACCATAATGTTTCATCTGTGTGTGTACATCAGGGATCGGACAAAGCCTGGAAAACCTGGAGAACCTGGAAAACCTGGAAAACCTGGGAAACCTGGAGAACCTGGAAATCTCAGGGAAAATGAAAGCAGAGCCAAAATCTCAGGGAAATTTCAGGGAAAACAAGAAATTTTTAGAAAATCAGGGAAAAGACAGGGAAATTTGAAAAAAAAATGCCTATGTGTCTGATCTGTAACTTCCATTTTAATTTGAGTTTCAATATGTTCAGGTATTATACGATAAAACTTCAATAAACCAATTTGATGCTAATACCAATATCTGACGAAAATGCGTTTAGTCCCATCTGGACTAGTCTCTCAACAGCTATTTTCTTGGGTGTTGGGGTATTTTCATACAAACATTAGCTACTGCCCGTGTCCCTAACTAAATATCTTGTAAACACCTGGAAATTGCCATTAGATGCACCTGGAAAACCTGGAAATGTCAGGGAAATTGAGAATTTAAAAATTGTCTGAACCCTGTACATGTACTAATTTTTAGTCGTTTGCTGATAATTACCATGAGATCAAAAATCTAAAAGACTAATGTGGTAAAATACAATTATTTACGCCAGTAGATCGCCGAAGAAAAATTATATTAACTACTAGCCTAAAAAGATTATAGAGTGTCATATCAAAATGCGAAAATCTTTCCGGTTTGCGACGACATAATTTTTGCGTTTATGCTCTTTCCTCTACTACGCCCAAGTCAAATTGAGATAGCTGCGTTACTCGCTGCGTGGCTGTTATAAGGCAGGGGGAATGTACCTTTAATTTAATTTTTCACTTGTAAACGACTCTGAACTGGGAGACCAACAGTGTAGTTAGTATTTATTTTGACGTAATGGCTTCCAATTTCCACTTGATCGAAGATGATGAAACAGTTTTCAAAGCAGTTTTCGCTTATTTAAAGGGGAAAAAAATATCAAGTCAGAGCAATGAAAATAGGCCTATTTGACGCGTTATTAAATTATATTTCATTTGGCGCTATAATCTCATCTTTATAGGTCGCTTAGATGCGGGGAAGAAGAGATACCTTGTTGCGCCTTGTTGACACCAGAATACTAGTATCTGTATCATCTTTATAATAATATCGGAGGCCGGCTAAAAGGAAAGCCTAAAGGAAAGCCTAAAGGAAAACCACTTCTCCCCTCCTCGCGCCCGCATTGAAAATGCACTCTCCCACTCTACCTGCAGCCAAAAAGGAGCCAGGTATGAGTGGTCGATCAATCTGACAAGTCGTCGGGAAAATGTCCCGGAAATGTCCCGGGAAATGTGACCGGCCCCGTGCATAGCACGGGCTTCCTCTAGTTTTTGACAGAATTCCGTGAAGAATGTGTAACATTAATATATTTTACTGAATAAATTTACTGCAAGTAGTTATTTATACTTTTAATTGTCTGTATTTAGTTTATGAATTTAAATAGGCTTTAGGATTATCGAAACAGTCATACTAAGCGTATGTTTTGGAGAATGTAGAGGCTGTCGCCTTATTCTCCTACTGACATTTCTTACTACAGTGATTATTAGATTTTTATTTAGTATTCGTTAGAACGCTAAACTCCCATTTCGTCAAATCCCGTTTCCCCAAAAAGAATGCAGATTAAAAGCTTTTGCCAAAAAGGCAAATCCCGTTTCGCCAAAACTTATTTGTCAAAGTTTTACGTACACGAAGTTCAATACCTTATGTCTATATAATGGGGATTTAAGATGCAATCATTTAACAGAGACAAGCAATGGTAGAATAAGACCAATTCATTTATTTGCGTTTTGAAAATTGGCAATACAGACGGAAAACGTGTACTTTAAATATTGTTTAGAATGATTGGTCGTCAGTAGGTCAATGCCAAGGTTCTTTTTTAAGAATAGTTAGTTATACACATGAGGGTTACCCTTTCCCAAACGGGAATTCCCGTTTTGCAGAAACCCGTTTCGCAGAATCAAAATATTCTTCAAAAATTTACCATTACAAAAGTAAAGATGCATGCCTAATTGAAGGAATTTGTGATTAGTTGCGGTTTCTGATGTTATGTGTTTAGCCTCAGCGAGCGCGGCAGCGTGGATCGAGGCACGTAACTTCAACAAATTATTCAATAAACCTAATAGACGTAGCCAAAAATCACACAAACACAAATTATTTTATTCCATTTCTGGGCTGTGAAAGTGATTCTAAGAAACTTTCCTTTTGACACCACTCGTCTAATATAGATTTTACGATAGGTTGATCGACTTAGAAAATAAAATCCATCCAAAACCTAAACTGTTATAAGAGAATCCACCAAGTATCCAAAAAGGGTCGGCCTTTGAAAGTAGTGATATCATTTAACCAGAAAAAGGCCGCCAAGGTTAATCCTATTAGCCAAGTTAATCGCACATACTAATAGTTCGAAAATTAAATGAAAACTAGAAGATTGCTACTAGCGGTATAGCAATCATCAGGTTTTCATTTAACGTCCAAAGTATTATTCGGTGCGATTAACTTGGCTAATAGGATTAACCTTGGCGGCCTTTCCCTGGTTAAAGATATCCTACTTTCAAAGGCCAACCCTTTTTGGAAACGTGGCGGCTTCTCTCCAGTTTTCGTTTTGGGTGGATATCACAACTTTCATAGGCCAGTGGATACAAAAATCCTACGGTCTAATCGTTGTCTTTTTTATCTGAAGTTATTTTAACCAAGATTAGTGTAGTGGTAAATGAAAGGTTGAGCGAACCACTTTCTGAAGCCATCAATGCAATAAAACTTTTTAAGTTTTATGTTTTTTCCCATGTGTTTTTTTAAATAGTACGTAGAACCTATAGGGTCAAAAACAAATTTGAGGATGTGTACGGAGAACCTTTTTGAGCGACCTTTAGCACGTACCAATAATAACGTGAAGTTAAAATCTTCAAGCACGCGACTGAAGACTTTCTTATCAACTGACCTGTGCATAGAACCTGATTTTTTTTTTTACTGTCGTATAGAACTTTCTGGCTTTATACCCTTGTACTTATAATCTGGTCCCTTTTTCAAGGATCATCTCAACCTGGAAAATCAGGGATAGTCAGGGATATGAAATATGGTCAGGGAACGTCATGGGGGAAAAAAATAAAAAATTAGCGAAAAGTCAATGATAGTCAGGGACTTCCGTTTTTAGAATGAACTTATTTTTAGAACCACTTTTTTATGAATTTTTATTTTCATTTTTAGAAGTTCGTTTTTACAATAAACCGTGTTGTCTCACTCGCTTTGCTACTACTTTTTTGTCTTTTTTTTTAATAAAAAAAAATTGAGAAAAATTTGCAGCTGCCATTCAGATGTAGTTATGATGCTAGGCCTACAGAGTGAGCAGTTGTCTCTGTGTAATTAAAAAAATATATATATATAAAGAAACTACAAGTGTTTTGGTCAGGAAAATTTGAAGAAATAAGTCAGGGAAAATCAGGGATAGTCAGAGATATTCATTTTCAGATATGACTGTGAACCTTCTGTTATCTTATTCCTGAAGTAGACTAGTTTTTGATCATTTGTAGTACTTGCAATATTTTCAGCTTACTCAGGATTTCGGATCCAGATTAACGGGTTACATTACGTATATAATTTGTTAATTGTGTAATATATTTCGCTGCCTAATTTATATTTTTTCTCTTTCTTCTCGTGATCACAGAAATCAGCAGTGCTGCTGCGCCCCTGGTGGCGACTGCCATGAGGTTTGCGCCGGTATCGATCGCCATTTTACTGCTCGTCCGGTGAGGGCTTTCCTGAAGCAGTAGTGGCATCTGGTGGCGGAGACTGCAACTTCTGCTAAAGCGATGGACTAAACGGAAGTCCGTGTGCGTGTATGTGTGTGTGTGTGCATGCATGTGTGTGTGTGTCTCTACGTGCGGGCGCCACCAGTGACTGAAAGTGGTACCGCATAAAAAAAAACAGTGCAGGCAGAGTAAGTGTTTATTTTTTTTCAATCGTCAGGTCTCGTTTGTTCCACATCAAGGAGTGTAATTAATAATGTAATCAGACCGCCTTATCCTTGCCCGTCGTACTCTACTCAATTGTGTTGTGTTTTGTTTTTTTCATTGGCTCAGCTTTCGAGCAAGGTTTGAAGAGAGAGAAAATGACGTTTTTGTTTTGCATACAATGTGTTTGAATAATTTATTGATTACTGTTTTTAAACCATTGCTTCTAGTTGACGCCGCAACATGACGTTATGAATTTTGTAGCGTTGTTTTCCTTTATTCCATGCAGTGGCGTGCACAGGCGGGACATTGCAGCTACCCTTTTTGTAAAAAAAAAATGCCCTTTTTGCCCTTTTTGAAAAAAATATACCCCATTTTGTTTTTCTGCACGTATAAATGGGCGCCGCAGCCAGAAGAAACGACAAAAAGCGGGCCAGGAAGGACAGGAAATGGGTAAAAAGGTTAAAAAACGGAGAGTAAGAAGCTAAAAAAAAAAGTCCCCCAGAAAGGCAAAAGGCCGCAGCCCCCCCCCCCCCCTCAGCGTGACCTTTTACTAAAAGTTGCCCCTGCCTTCTCAAAGGTCTGTGCACAAGACTGCAGTGATGCCCGTTTGTATTGTGTATCCTCACAAGGCCAGTCTTTAATGCAGACTGCTTGCTTCATTTACCCTTTACTTTGTGATTTCTTTCTTTATTTGAAAATGACCGTTCAAAGATAGGATGTGATCTCATTGTTTTACACCGGGTTTAACTCTATTTCGGGTTAAAGTATGTGTTCTACACTAAATACCTGGTCTTCTTTAGAAATTTTATCCCGTGTTACTGGTACATAACAAGTGATGTGAAGAAGCCACAATTTAACAAAATGCGTTGATTTTATCGCTCTTCTTGTCAAATGTGTGAATTGAGAATTGAAACGGTTTTCGTTGTGATGCCTCAGCTGGAAACAACACTCTGATTGGCTTAACCTAATGGCCCATGTGCTGGAAGTGATCATTAGGTCTGTACGAGTTAACATCTCTACTTGAGCATAAATTTTGATACACCACCAGTTAAGCAGGATACAGTTAAAAGAAACCGTACAGTCAAATACTTTGTTTGAACGTTTGTAA